>JAOSYY010000007.1:4550842-4620334 GCA_025727935.1 Hebomoia glaucippe
TCTCACAAACGTCACCTGTCAGCCACCACGCGTTCAATGACGTTTGGTGCGCGGCAAAGTTAAATCTATTATATCTAAAGAAAATTATATTATTTTTCTTTACATATATATATTCTTTACATATATATATATATATATATATATATATATTGGTTGGTTACCTCCGGGAAAGGCTCGTTGGGAAGCAGGTTGGTGACGCGCACGTAACCTAACTCCAACTGGTGCTCCACTGAGTCATCTGACCGAGATGTTTTTGTATATCTGAAAAGATTAAAAATTATTTGTATACGAAATATTCCCAGATAACTTGTTTTATATTATGCCCATAGTCCATAATAATTATAATCACATACAGCATTGAGTAAAACTGCAAAACATTAAATATATTCTTTCTTTTTATCTGATTGCCTCATTGTAAGGACTTATTATATACCATAAGAACTTAAGCTCAATACCGTAAAAATTTCATTTTAAAGTTAATCATAGTTATTGACGCAGCCTTTATCATGCCAATATTTCATATTTAGGACGTAAGTGAAACAACTGATAGTGTGCCAAGCCTTACAAGAAGTTTGTGAGTAAAAGATCGGCAATGCCAAGCTGTCCATCTGCATCTGTAAGCCGCCAGCGAGCTGATTTGAAGCAAATCTCGTTGTAGCGGTGCGGTGGTGCGTGAGGGGAGCGGGGTGCAGGCTGACGGGTGGCCGAGCCCGCCTCACGCCAGGCACGTACCATCGCATCCAGCTCCTCACCGAGAGACCAGGCAGTCTCCTTACATTCGTTCACCTCAATAACAAAAAGTAATAATAGCAATGTGACGAAACAAAGATTACACTAAGTATATATCAATTTTATCACTCTTATCTGAGGTGTATATATCTGCACATAAAAATGACATACTAAATTGGCAATATTAAATTATTAAGTATTGCACGATACTATGTTTTATTTCGTAAATCCTTCCATGTCTTCGGTAGTATAGTGGTCAGTATCCCCGCCTGTCACGCGGGAGACCGGGGTTCGATTCCCCGCCGAAGAGAATTACTTTTTAATTTTTTATTTATGCATTTACAAAAAACGACAATTAAGTTTCCGTCAAAAGTAACGAAAATATAATATTTGCTAAATTGATAAGTTTTTATAGAACTAATTTTCTGATAGTCTTAATTCAATAAATAAATACCTGATCATCGAGACTCTTCAACTCCGCAAGGGCCACGGGATCGTTTCCCGTGATGGATCTGTTCTTCAAATAGTACTCTTTTTCCAATCGACGCAGCCTGGCTAAAGTCTCTCTAACCTATGAATGTATGTATAAACAATGTACGTGACATGAAGGAAACATATTATAACGTAGATATTTTTACAATGGCCTCGCCTGCCTTGATATAATTTTCTTTATTGAACCAATTTAAATTAAATCGCGTTCTTTTTATTTAGTTTTTCAATAAAATGGATTTTTATGACTGTCATCTTTAGACAACTATATGGCCCATATGATGGTAGGCGTTAATTATTATTTATTAGGCTATATGCTATCAAAGTAATGTTTGCTAAAAAAAAATTAAGCATATGCACTACAGAGAAACTGAAAACCAGAAATACAATTTGAAGATAATATTATGGTACGTACCTGTGTTTGTAGTTTATGTATGAGGTGCCTGGGATCGGTGTCGCGATTTAGCTGTAGTTGGAAACGCATACGCGCGCGTCGCTCAAGAGCACGACGTCGCTCGGGCTCCACGTGCAGTACTACGTTGTTCACAACGTCCAACAACATTGCGTACTGGAAATAGGTTAATCAACACCAAATAACTCATATGAAATAACAAGAAATCAAGTTTTAACTGAAGTTTTCTGCCGAACTTCTGTACCAAACTAATTTCGTTTAAGATTCCCTTCGGGATAATAATATTTTTAAAATCTGAATTGTACGTGTTATTCGTGAAGTTGATCGTGTTCAAAAACTTAACAGGGAGAGGAAACATTGAAATTCCGCAACTCACAAATTACAATACATAGATGGAAAAGTGGTTCGTCGAATTCGGGCTTAAATTTTATTCACTTGCGATATATATTATATTATAAATTCAACTAAACATAATACTGCTCCAATATTATGAACAAAATAATCAAATATTGAATTACATTTTTAAAATGTATTTACCTGTAGGGAGTTAGTGCAAACGTCTAAATCATGGTGCATAAGCGTGAAAGAATCATAGGGCTCCGGAGCGGCGGCCCAACCTGCCCCTGTGTTGGTGCTGCTCTCAGATTCTTGGGATACATAATAAAATTCACATGCGCAGCGAGACACTATTCTTTGCAACTGAAAATACAACAAAAACACAAAAAAGTGATAAACAGTCTTAATAACAGACTATAATCTTTTGTGTATTGTAGACATGTTATGAAAACCTAATCCAATCTTTTCACTCAAAATCTAAATCCAAATCGAAATCGTTGAATCGTTAAAGCTACTATTTGAATTAGGTGTTTAAAAACATTCCAAGGTAATTCAATAATAATTTTAATATCCTTTAGCTTATTATGATTTTTAAGGGGTATACGACTGCTGTACATTCTACTGTTTCAAAAAAAAACTTATTACGTAATAACTTTAAACGCCTTATTCAACGTGTTAAATATGTGAACATTATACGCAGGTTCTACTGGTTAAACCAGAAAAAGTGTCATACAATGAAAAAGGCAATACTTGTGCTAAGCCCGTATCGGCCGAAGGTCCAACGGTGCTGCCGATAACAACCCCAGCCGAATGTCCGCTACCAACGAGCCGCGGCACATCAGGCAGCGTACTGATTTCTGTCCCGGACCATTTCTCCTCAATCTCCTCAACTGATACCCATTGGATGTTCTCTGCAAGATACACCTTAATAATGTAACATTTATATTGCTTATGCATTCATGTTTTATGACAGTACAAAAAATTTATTATATGAAGACGTAATTATGAACCTTGTACTTAATTTGAACTTGTATGACGCTGGGTATTAAATATTTAATTGGATGTCAGCTTTAGGTTTAGGGGACTCTTAAAAGTAAAAGTTGTTGTATAGTATAATTAAGGAAATTCTGTTTTTGTTTGGTCTAACAAAAAATACAAACTGATGTAAAATTAATATTAATGTTATATGTTTAAATGTATTACTGCACCTACCATCAAGTTGGTCGCGATCAGCGGCACTGACGGTTGCGTAGTACTGCATAGCGGACAGTGCACCGCTCCAGGCGGTTGCGGCCGGCGCTCGGCGTACGCGCTGTCGTATCTCCGCACGTGCAGCACACAGGATTACGTAACCGCGAGTTTCACACCCCTTAAGCACCACTTGCGAATTTACGAGCTCAACTAAAATAGATGCACAAATTATTTAGAATCTGACACACAAATTTAATTTTTCTTTACAAACAAGTAAAATATCATCCTTCCACAATCAGCGCATCCTTAACTATTTCTATTACTTGTTTCAATAGGAATTTGAACTATTAGATAGTAGATAGCAACAGATGTATAAAGCATGGTTTTGAAAAAATAATGTTAAAACCAAAGCCAAGTGTTTACTTACTGAGGCATGCAGTGTGAGCTGTCTCGTCGTCCAGCACGTGCCGCAGGTGCGGTGGGTGAGGCGGCGGTGCATCACCTTCCGCGCCCGCTAACTCGTCGCTGAACACGACGGGCGCTTCTCCCCCTGCTTCACCCGCCTCAGCTACCAGTGCTGCCAGCATGCCTTCTGCGCATGCACCGCTACCAGAATTGCCACCCTAAGTCATAATATAGAAGTTAGCAAACGAAGGCATCATCTTGACGGCGAAACAAAACTAGATGTTACTTGTGTCGAAGCTGGCGGTGGAGACACAACATCAGCGTCGCGTTGATGTTTCGGTGATGTTGTTGGTTTTTCTTCTTCTTTTAAAGCTTTTGTTGACAGATTCTTCTTCAGTTGCTAAAAAAGGAATATACGTGTAAAGGGTTATTATTAAAAATAGAAAGTAATATTTTTTTATCATGTTCTGATATACTCATCTATTCATATCTTGTACCTGCGTTTTTATATAAGTATCGATAAGTGCGAAAGCGAGGTCCCGGTTGAGTTTGGTCCAGGCTCCACGCAGGTCATGCACGGCTAAGCGATGCGCAGGCGCAGGACTCGAGCCCGCACCGCTCGCCTCGCGTCCGTATGACACGCGGCGCACCGACAAACAATAACACTTCTCCATGGCCGGTGGACAAAGCATCGCAGAGTTCTGTAAAAGCATATTATAGAGTTTACGTTCACTTGGAAGTGAAGACACAGTGTTAATGAAATTCTAGATATTTTTACCTAAACATATAATAACACTTTTCTGTTACTTTTAAAGTAAATTTTGACGCCAAGATTAAGTACCAATATATCCGTGAATATTCACGGATATACTGGTCTATATGGATCATTAACAGTTTAAATATATCAAGAAGTTTTGTACCTCATCCCCATCTTTTTCTTCATGTGCCTGTTGCGCCGGCGTTTTGAGCCATATCTCGACGTCATTAAGATCGCAATTCATATATAATGTGGCCCACACAGCGCGCGCGCGACGAATAAGGCTGTCTGAACCGTGCACGAGGGAGAGACGATGTCGTGATCCACATGTTACTCGAACGCCTAGCATCTCAATACCCCGCTGCATCGATGACGATGACCAATAGAACACCTAAAAATAGTCGTTATATTAGATTCTGGTCAGATAATTAGGTAAAGTATTCGTAACTATAAAACATGAAGAAAGTTAATCCTAATTAAAATTAAGATTACCATATTATGTTCTTGCAATTCTCGATATAAATATCAACAACAAGACGTAGTCTATTACTGTTTATCTATCTTAGTCATTACCTGTTTTTTAACAACTATCAAATAAATTAGGTTGCATCTAAATAAATAAGAATAAGTTATAACTTAAAAAAAGATTTCAGCAATTCGAAACCACATGTGTCGAAAACACCACAAGATACTGCAACATTAGTCTATAATAATTGTAACAACCTGGAGGTTGTGTAAAGTTAGTGAGACAGCAACGTTTCTATAATGCCGCGAAAGTTGCGGCTTTCTCGGTTTTAGGTTTTTGAAGATGCGACCGCGTCGTGTGGGCCGCGTCGTACCAGATAGAATTAATTTCAAACTTTCGAACCACCTGAAAGATAAAAACCGTTTTAATCGAAACCTCAAATAATAACAATATATTGTTTAGTTTCTTTATACCTGAGAGTACTGCCATATAACAGTAGGACCGGTCCATCATCCTCAATAGGTTTTGTGTCCATACTCAAGTGTAGGTCTATACCTTGTGACCTAAATGCTCTATATGAGTCGTGCTCCTAAAAAAATATTTAATAATTGACACTATTATAGATATTAGACCCAACTGATAACTAAGACTAATAGCATCATTCATCATATAAACTATTTAATTTTGTTTCGTGTATTTGGTACTTCAAATACTGCACTAAATATGGGCACGGTTTTAAAAGATAGCATAATTATATAGAATGATCTGTTAGCTTAATTATAGGAATGTTTTTCTTACCTGGTTGCTCGAGTATTCAGGAAGGCGGGTGGGTGCACAGGGTGCGACGGCGTGGTGATCACGTGGGTCACCCACGCACTGCCAACCCAACTTGATGCTGAGCCGTAGACCGGGCACCCGTAACACGCGACAATCATCGTACTTGCTGGCAGTGCGAACGAATACTTTTAGCTCACCGAGGAATCCTAATTTACCTACAATATTTCCAAAACTTCGATGTTAACAATGTTAATTAAAACAGAAAAATATATTCTACTTTTCATGCTAAATTACAAAAGCGCTCTTTTTACTATCCAAACGACTAGGTATCATAAAAGAATATTTTCTCGAATTTTTCAAATTTGCATAAATACATGAGAATATTGTTATTATATAAGAAAAATTGAAAAAACAATTTCTAATAAACCAGTTCAAAATAACATTTGAAAACCTTAACTGATCATCTTGAAAAGATGTCTTACCATTGGTCCAATCTAGCACCAGGTCGGTCCAGGTGACCTCCATCTCCTCAGTGGTATTGTATGGGTCGAGTGACACGTGCAACAAGCATGTGAATTTGGCACAATTGAGGGTCAAACGCCCGTGGAATAGTAATCGAACCTTGTCCCACCAAGTCAACGGAGCGGAAGGGTCCAGAGATGGCCGAGAAACTTGGTCGAAAGCTGCCAAATAAAAATAGTGTGAGTATGACTAAATAAAAAACCAGTGTTATATAATTTATTTAACATTTATCTATCTAGATACATGAGAAATTTCATACCAAAAATATCACAATTAATATCATTATCGACAAGACATTTGATGTTAAATCTAAATTTACGAAATAAATCATTAGCAGATCATTAATTTATTAGCTACGGCTTACGGCTCGGGCGTACTACTATTCAGTTAAGATTATGGTGGTCTACCTTAATAATTAATATTATTATACAAACCCAAATTGCAATGCGCGATAACGGGTTCCCAGCAGGGTCCAAAGGCGTAGCTATACTCAGTCATCTCACAGCACAGGTCATAGTACCACTTGAGCGGCATCATACTGCGTTCCAGTTCAAACTCGCCCCAGGGAGCTCCTTGGTCTATGACCACCGTGCGGACCGCTAAAAGAGTATGCATCGAATTTTAAGTTGATATTACAAGTATAATAATACTTGTTGTTAAAAATAACATATAATAACTCATAAGGCATTGACGAAGTGTTGTAAATTAACAATGAAAAATTTAATTTATTAATCTTGATATAGTATGACGTCGCTATCGCGTGTATATGGCTTCATAAACTTTTTTTAAATAACGTCATAGATTTCTATACGGATATAAGGTATTTTTGTTTATATTTTATACTAAAGTGGTACAAATATAATATTATATAATATATAATATTAGTTAGCTATAAATAAAGTTTACCTCTTGGCGGAGCAGCTTCTTCAGCAGCCAGCATGGTGCCCCATAGGTGCAACTCGCTCATGCTGAGCAACGGCTGCGGGAAATCGCGCAAGCGCAATTGCCACAGCGCCACCGATACGTTGATCATACGACACCACAGTGTACTAAACTCTATACCTTCTTCCGGCCAGGGACTATAGTGATCCAAAAATGTTATTATGACATATTTAATAGCATATCATTAAAAAATCAGATCTACTTTACTTTACGAAATTAAAAAAGGCGATGCTTAACATGGCCTGCTAATACCATTACTATTTTATTTAAATAGAATAGTTAAAAATTTGATACTATACTTTGTACAGCAGTTGTCTGATCATAACGTTACATATCGACATCTAAATCACTTACCGAGTTTCCAAGTACATAATTATTATAAAATCGATCACATGTCATTTATGATGTCTAATAGTTGTGATATCAGACCTGTCCGCATCAATTTCTCGTAATTTTTGTGTGGCGTGCTGAGTCCCGTGCATCGACGGGTCCGCAAGTGCCAGCAGGGAGAATCCAGAAAGACAGCAAGCCACCAAACGGCTACGTGGCGGCGGCGCAGCACGACACCGCTGCACATAAATCTGAGCATCCTTCTGCCGCAGAGCTGAATACAACTCCTCCACTTTTCCAGCCGGGAGGAACAGGTGCGGCTTACATAGCTCTTGCACCTGCAATACCATAAATTTTTAATATGTAATACTTCTAAATCACACAAATAATAGACTTCACTCAATAAGTATCTTCCTTGGTAGTTTTTACAAACATCAAATCCCAAATATATATATTATATATAGCTAGAGTTATACGCAAGACCTTAATAAAATTATACCTTAGCATCCAGCATAGTTCTTCGCTTCTGACTCTCCTTATATTCATCTTCGAGTAACTCGTAATTATCGCGAAGTTTTACTTCAAACGGATCATCGCTCATTTCAATCAGTATATCTTCTATCTGTAACAAGAATAAATGTTTATACAAGGAAGTTCAACAAACTTTATGATGATTGTAGTAATAAAAAAAAAACACGTTTAAAACAGAGTATCACTTAAGAAGGACTCTAATATCGCTATAAATTATTTAAGAGCTCTTTTGTCGGTTTGACGTAAATTAAATGTCTTACCTTGATATGCAGATCACTTGGTAATGGACTATCAAGCGTAAAGGGTTTCTTCTTGATTCCATGCACGTGTCTTAACCATTTGAACAGCGATACGAAGTCACCCTGTACTGCTTCCGCAAAGCGATGCTTATACGGGAATATAACACGAATTGATTCAATGCTCACACCCCTACAAAGGAAACGTAATCAATTAATTTAATGGATCACGGGTGTACTTTTCTCATCCACGTCATTATCTTCTTATTATCTTCTTTTCTGACTTGTATTTTAATTGCAAAACATTTTAAGCATTTATCTATTTCTTCTATATCTTATATTTATTGAATTGCCTATGTCTTCACGTGTCTGTAGTGTTTCCTCAATTTAAAATAAAAATATGTATAGATTATTAACGATGTGAAAAGAAAGGTCACATAATCAAAAACTTGCCAGATAAATCAGACTAGAATTCCATGGGTATTTTGTGTTTCTGTATGGTACCCGACTAAATCTTCTAAAATAACAGTAACTCTACATATTACGCGTTATATATCGCAATCTTGGAAATTAAAAACTCATAATGAATAAGGAAAATGTTTATTATATACGCTGTCTACAATGAAGCTCTCAAGGCTTATTCTTAAATCATTTTTCGAGCAATTCTTTGTTAAGACATTAATTTCCAAATAATAATGTGAAAATCATACCAAACTTTATTCCATGATAGTGTGAAACCATCATTAGCTTTCCTTTCGATTCTGATATCCGGGTCGTCTGATACACGGTCCATGGAGAACCCTTCCACTGTTACTATCTCGTCTCCATTCAAAATCATTTTCAATTGACTCCATATTATAGATAGACCAAGCTCGTGGTCATACGCTATTGTTAAGTCGTCTAAAATTAAACATTTAAATCATGCAATAAAAACTGCTACCCATTCTAGAAATAGCTAACCTGCATAAAGGTATTCTTAATTTTCTATGTATTACTTCTTTTCAAAGATATCTTAGCGTGGTAATTTTTTGAATGTTTCATATCAGAATATAAAATTTCAAGCGAATATCTTTATAAAATCTTCACTATGGTAGCTGCTTTATCTGTATTTTACTCTTAATACAGTGTTATAACGAATTTACTGCATAAATTATTATATTTGTTTAAAATGTACTTTTAACATCTACGTAATTAATTTAAAATCAATTAATATCCGAGTATGAACTGATATATAAAACAGTACAGCCATTTCCAACATATATAAGAATTACTTATTTAGAACAAGTTACCCCGTATCAACATACCTGTACCAAAAACCATGCTATTTTCTTTCGATAACGCTAATCCTAAATTAGTTTCAGTCTTAAACGAGACTCTCCAGTCCTTAGCAATTTCTTTTTTTCTAGAAGACACATCACCATTCCTTTCTTTCCTGTCTTTTAATTCTGATCTGAAGCCTTTGAACGCTCTAATAAAAGCCAACAGCTTTAAATACAGATTCGGACTCCATTCAAATTCAACGTTTTCTAAGAATTGGAAGTCCAGCAGCACAGCATTTCTCTCTATAAACGGGATGCGTTCAATTCTAGCCAACTTTACGTGGAAGAAAGACGATAGTATTTCATCGGATCTATGGCAGTGCATATTGCCTAAAACATTTTAAAATATATGACATATTAGTTAGTTTAGTTCCTTAACGGTGAAATAAGCTATAACGCACTTCTTAGGAATTCATATTTCGAATAAGTCATATTTTATATAAAAAAATGTTTTTAGGAGCCTAATTCTAACGGACCTATATATTATTAAAAAAAAAGGTTACAAATCAATGGGCTGCTTAGACTAAACATTAGTATATAATAAAAAATGAATTAGCCTTATTGCATTCATTCTCACTTTTATTTGCAAAATAAAATATAGTTTTTCTTTATTATAGTAGTTCTGAATTAATTGGGCGACCCATGAAAATATTCATCACACAGAAGTATGCTAATCAATTTTCTATGCGTGTATTTGTTTTATACTCTTCCTAAACGTATGGACCAAGTTTGAAAAATATTATGTGTTTTAAAAAGAAATAGAAAAAAGTTTAAATTTACATAAGTTTGAAATTTTTGAAACGATGAATCTAAGACATGTGTACAGAACATCCGTCGGGTCCGTTAGTAACATATGTAGTAATTTTAATCATACACTACCTTGAAAAGGAACAATGTCAGCCATTTTTAGGCCCGAAATTACAGCTCCTGACTTGACCTTGGTTTTCTCTAACGTAATAGCGTCTATCCTTGTCATGATGCAGACAGAGTCGCTGATTATAAGGAACAGGTTAATGTGCGACAGAGCCACGTTCATAGCGATGTCGTGGGTAGTCTCTGTAGAGTCTAGAGGAGTGTGCTCTGTAGATGAACCTCTGTATTCATTGATGCAGTCAACAAAGCTTAATACTGACTGTGCGAGTGCTGGACTCCACTCTAAGCGGAGACAATCCATCATTGCTTCTACCTACAATCAGCAATATTAAGTTGTATAATCTACGTGATGAAACCTATACATTTATCTATAATGTTTCCATTATACCGTAAAATGTGTTCTATAATAAAAAATACATAAGACTTTTATATATGCCAACTGAATGACATAAGTGTGGCTCTTGTGCAGCCACAGAAAAGACAGATTATCACGATATTGACATGCTGTAATGCATAGAACATAGTTATATATTCACCATTAAGAATAGTCATATTAACTATTTTAGCACTAACGAATTCTTTATACAACACTTACCGTTATGTTGTATACAAAAATTATATAAATAGTATATAATTATCATAGTCTACACACTGAATGCTCCAAATAAAAACGACATTAGATAAGTGAATTGATTTATGTGATGTCAGTTGGCTGAATTTATTACTTATCTATCAAGACAACCTTAGCTCAATATTAAATTAAGGATATAAAAAATAATAACAACCTGTGTAAAGACTAGTATAACTTACCTTAGAATGCTTTGGTCCATGCGATGCCCATTTGACGAGGGCCACAGCCAGAAGCGCCGCACCCCACTGGTGAGCGCGACGCGCCGGGGCCTCACAACGCCCCGCGCCTGCCCACCCACCATCTATCAACAACTCCGCGCTCCACTGTCTGCCGTTCGACTTGTATGTCTCTTCTGGAAATAAAATTACAAATTCTGATCTATTGATAGTCATCATAACATAAATTATGCAAGATTATAATTTTGATCAGATTACCGGGTGTTTTTTAGCCTAATCTATATTATATCCGTGAAAGACGTCGTACTATTCTTATGCAACAACAATCAATGAATTCCAAAGAAAATAATAATTGGACTTAGCAAAATTATCTCTAACATTTAATTAAGTCCTTAATGATTTATTTAAATTGATAAAAAGCATTACGGTAGTATGTGGAAGCATACTTAAAGGAGACTGCTTTGGTATTAACGACTCTATCAGTGCAACTGCTATAACAGTATAAATGAAATAATATTATTATATAATAAAATATTATGTCCTCAGCTACTTCTCAATTTTTATTCCTTCACCACCTATTATTGTGAGATGTCACAAGAATAATATTATGTGTCACATAACAAGTAATACTATATCCTTTTCGTTTGATGGTGTTTATTAATATCTAGTATGGGAAGCAAAGATACATATAACAACCGGAACGAAGGGCCAGAATTAGCTATACAAACCTGTAGTATCCAACAACTGATCAAACTTGACTTTTAGCCCGCTACACCCTATACCGAAGGCGGCTGGGTCAGTCCCCGCACGCACGAGAACCGCTCGCAGCTCCGCGCAGCCCTGCAGTGCGCAGCTTCGCGATATACGTGACCACCATGCTTCTGCGTTCCATGCTGTTCAATACCGTAAGTAATTAACTACATGTCTAACAAAAGCAAGCTGTAAGAAAATTTTGTATTAGACATATGATGAAAGGTCAAGAGGGCGTGATTAATCATATAGTATTTAACTGTGATTATAATAATATCATCCTTAAATAAAACTATATATAAATCTATGAATATACATAAATAAAAATATCGGTTTGTAAGAACGAAATAACAGCTTTTTTCTCAATATGTATGGCGGAAGCACATATGCGCATAATAGAAGAAACAATTTGTAAAATGTATGTCTGCCAGTCCTTCTTTTTGTTTTTTCCGGTTATTCTCAGAAATGGTTGCTATTAATCTCGTTACCTAGGCTTTATTTTGGAAAAATAATAAGGGTGCATCCCAAATTAAGAACCCACAAAACTATGTCGACCACTTTTATTATTTAATAATTAAGGTTGGTGAAACCGGGTGTTGTTAGTCATATAAAGTACTAATCTTGTTGTCATAGGACAATAAGAAAAGCTTAACATGAACTTACACTTCTGAATCGGCTGAGAAACCTGCATAGCTCTCACTTTCCTGATTCGCTGAAGGATATTCGAGTACCAGAGGTAAACGCTGTTGTGATGATATGTGATATTTAAAGTGCTTATTATGAGGTACAGGTTTAATACGCCCTTTTCTAGCTGGAAAACATAAAGAAGATTAAATAAGACTAAATAATTACCGAAAATAATATGGTATTAGTGATATACACACATATATATATTAGGTAATCATGTTGGATTAGTAACAATTACAACTTGCTTTGCATCATGGATTTAGGCGCCTGCAGTCTACCAAGTATAAGCTCATAATTTTGTATTTTCTATAAACTTAAAGTAATTAGTGAATTTTAAGCATTAAATTTATTTATATACCCGGTTTACTCAATCACAGATCTTGGACAGAATATTTTCGATATGCAATCATATGAGATCGAAATAATATTTACAAAGATACAACAATCAATTGTTAAACGATTAAGTATAGTATATTAAGAATAGTATCAATTGGAGCTCATAAGCATCTGTCGAATACTATTAAAAAAACAGATTATTTTCCGTGCCAGTGAACTTGTGTCCCAATTACCTTTGCATCCAGTTTAAGTTTATTAAGGTACAGTAAAGCACAGCCTTGCGCGGTAAGCTGCAAGCCGTCCACCTGCAGCGCCACGTACACCTGCGGCAGTCGGAGAATTTCGGCGCCCATTGCACTGACCACCACCGAAGCCGCGCTGAATCGCGAATTCACCTGGAACCAGAATACATCTGACTTCAATTAAAATAGTTTCATCTATACACATTCAGAATCCTATTATAGAGACACTACTCATGTTTTAAAAGTAAGAATGTATAATTCTTGTGTTAATTGAAATAAGATCAATTCGTCTATATGTTTACATACCTGAAAACTTTGTAGTGACACTTCAACATTAATTTTGGTGACACTATCAACACATCCAATTGTGGTTGGTCCTATTTTGAGGCTAAAAATCTATAAAATATAGAAAAAACGTTACCATAGTATGAATTAATTATATTGTATGTTTCTGATATATATTACTTTCACAAAACATACCTTTGGAATGACGGGAGATAATCTTGGTATAACGGTTGGCAAGTGGTCTTCAATACATATTGGTACAGCAATATTTTTAGATTTTTTATTCTTCTGTAAGAATGCATATAAATCGTCTTGTACTATTACTGTTGGATTACTAATTACCGTATGTATTTTCTGTAATAAAGAAGAAAGGGATTAGTTGGTTCAAAAAATGATATATATGTATACTTTTGTAGGTATTTTCCTTTAAAGTGGCTACTTTGAAAGATATGGCATAACAATCATATCACAAATGTTAATTATTAATAAAAAAATTAAATAAATTATCTTTATTATATACAATTTTATTCAAAGACAAGCTGAGGTTTTTTTGATTCTAGATAACACTTCTGAACCTGGAAAGTGTCAGTTTAGCAAAGCATAGCACAGTCTTCCACTTGACCATTGGCCATTGTACATTAGTTCAATTACAGCTTAAAATAGTTACCTCAACATTTAAAGGTCCATCGGCTTTCACAGTACCCTCAACAAGTATACTACAGGCAGCATCTACCAGTGTTATATGCCCTGCCATCATTTTAATTTTAGCATCAACAACATTAGCAGAAAATACTAAAGCCCTCGCAGGTCCACCTGCTGCACCATCTGCATGGACTTCAGATGCTGTTGTATGTAGGAACCAGTTATCTGTGCCATTATGTATGGTAATAGATGCATTTAATATATGTACACCCATAAACTGCAAATTTAATTTAAAGCTAATAAAATACTTTTAGACAAACTTTTAAAAAGTGCTTCAAAAATGTCAGTTGTCATATACTAAAATTAAGATTATAAATTTTGTGTGTTATTCAAGAAAAGGGGCAAAGATATCTAAATTAAAATTCAGTATAAAAATTGTTAAGAAAAATTAAACATACCTGTGCAAACAATATTAAACTCGGAGGCAACTTTTTGTCTCTAAAATCCAATAACTTTTGATGTTTAAAGGCACACAACTGACTATCAAGTGTATTGACACTACAAGTATCAGTTTCCAAACTTCCAGTACGGGAACTTGAGTTTTGTTTTGACAGTAGAGGCTTGAGAATAGTCTCTACTACGGCATTTCTTTTTTCTTCAGCATTATTGGTCACTTTCAGTGACTTTATGACAACAGAGACAAGCTTATTGATATCTGAATTGAAACAACTGCTGCGGAATGACACTTCATCTATGTGCTGTAATTATATTTATTTCATGTATTATAATTAGATTATATACATTCATAATTGTGAACATTAGAAATAATAAAATTACTTACTATTGAGTACCCATCTTTAGCCAGGCTTACATCACGTAATATTAGTTTCAGTACGGCTATCCTACCAATCTTAAGTTTAATATGATATTTTCTTTTAAACAACCATGATAAAAGTGTAGGTAACAGCCTGAAAAAAATAATTATCTTTAACTAACTCACCCTTTAAAAGATAAAACTAAAGTCTGCTAACATTTACGCCAAATTATAAAAATATATTTGTTTACAAAGCAAATGAAATTACTACAAGCTTTTCAAGTAAGATGGTTGCATTGTTATATACCAAGTTTATCATATTTTTAGTTAATTAGAAAATTTAATATTGAACTTATTAGTCTCAGCTAATTGAACGAATAACGGTAAGTAAATAATGATTCGTCTTACTAAGACTAAAAGTCGTATTGCCTTAAAAGTAAATATAGCCAATGAAACTTAAAACATAGTATGGGATTTATGAATTGTAACTAACTATGGTACTTCATGTTTCTACAATACTATAAAAAGTTACGGTAGTAGAAATGCCAATTAGATACAAAACAAACAATCCGGAACCGACACTTACCACGACACACAGAAGTATATCACTATAAAAGTGAAAAACAGAATAAGAAACAGATTCATTTTAATACAATAATGTCATTTCTATACATTGAGAGCTTTTTTGATAAAAATAATTCATTTAAGTAATTTATATTTTTATCGACGAGGCAAACTCCAAATCGGTATTTCTCTCGACTATTCTGTCAACTCGAATGTCAAAACAATTTGATAGGAGATTCAGCTATGCGATCAAAAAATGTCAATTATACTGAATCGTAGGTACAGATTATGGCATAGTTCAATATATTTGTTTTTAACTAGAGAAAGGTTAAAGAAAAATATTAAAATGCTATAAATAATTAGCTAATGCAGAGTTTAATCGCGTTTTGTATGTGTATCTCTTACATTTTATCCTAATAAATAAACTTGAAGTGACTGTTTTAAAGATCAAAATAATAGCTTTTATTAAACTGAATATGAAATTATCGTACTTAAAAAAAATATAATATATAAAATTTTCGTTTGACTATTCCGGTTTTATATCTGAATACATCGTTTTCACTTAAAAATAGCAGATACGCTCTCTTTTGCCAGCGGCTTCGCTCGCATTCATTTCGATCTCTACCCCTTGGGTTACATTAATGGACTTTTATTAAGGCTCCCTTTTTTATCGACAATATACTACTCGATAAATATACTATTCAATATTTAAAATCGGTATCAGCGGTTCCTAAGCTTAGTGCGTTCAAACAAACAAACAAACTTGAGTATTATAATATTAGTATAGATTTATTAACATAGACCAGTAATAGTATGTGAGAGGATTGGATGGTGAGGTATATAGAAAAATTAACTAAGTTTATAAAATAAAAAATATAAAGAAGTTCGATACTATATTTCACTATAATTATTTCTTAGTATTTATAATATTTACTACTAACTACAATTTCAAGGCCAAGTTCTTTTAGCATTATAGCCTTCATACTTCTTCCTATATTTCAATCCAGAGACTATGGTTGAACTTTTTGGGAATGCTGAGGCACCATTGAATAAAGTATCTTTATCTGAAAATCAATTTAATGGTCAAATGTATCTATTAAGGAAGTGCTTAACCAATTATAGCTTTCACATTTTTATAAAACTACTGAAAGGTATGCTATTATACTCTTTCAAGCAAACTTAATAAATTTTTGAAATAGAATTTTCAAAACAATTAATACTATTAATGTTTTCAAGATCACAGATCCACTACATCTAGCACCTTTAGAAAATAATAGAAAAAATAAATTTTCAGTTTTGGGTGTCAGAAGTTAAGCTTCTTATTAGTTTTTAATTATAATAAACTAAGATATCAATCATACCAGGGTGAAATCTAACATATTCTTCTTGTACATGCAGGTTTTTCGGTAAATCCATCTTCTTGAGTGCATCAAATGGTGTTAATACATCAACAGGGTTCTCATAGAAGCTTTTTAAATCATCTAACAAAGAAAATAAAATATTGTTACAAAAATATGAGTCATAATGTGTCATACTTATATTTTGTTTTTAAATGAGTCTTATTTTATTTTCCTAAAAATACAAAGAAATATATCATACATACCTACAGTTTCAATAGTATGTAGTAATGAGTTTGGTACACTGTGTCCAGTTATTTCAAAACATGACTTTAAGACTTTAAATTTAACTTCTATGGATTCAAATTCAGAATTATTATTGAGTCCATTAACCGCACAAATTTTAAGAACTGTTTCTTGAATGTCAGCTGGGGGATCCCAAGGCTTATTTGAACGAAGAAACCTGTGAAATCATTATTTGTTTGATTAATGGCTATTCCAGTCAATATAATATTAATGTAATCATACAAAGTACAAACCCTCTTGAAGCAAGGGATTCTGCAGCAGCCTGTAACTTTTTATCAACTTTCGGCACTTTTTTCTGTTTACTTCTCACACAAATGACCTATAATCAAATGAAAATTAGCGTAAAATATATAAAATGTATAAGTCAGATAAAAGTAAATTAATTAGAAAAAACTTGCCTGCAAATTTGTCCGCGTAATAGGAACTAGCAAGTTTCGCAACATATTAACAGGAAATATATTAGATGATTAAGGTTTTGAAGTATGGCACAATAATAAAGAGTAAAGAGACAGCTTTTTCTAACCTAATTGTAATTTGTATTGTATTAAATCAAAAAGGAATTAACATTGAAGGTATAATTATTTGACATTTAGATTAATTTAGAATTTACTCTATAAAATCGTTCCTTTCTTTCGAATAATAGAACTGACGGCTGCGATAGTAAAAGCAATTATTTATTTTAATAAATAATACAGACTCTTGTATTTAATTGTTATTATAGGAAATAATACTAAAAGCATTTTTTAAATATATTTTTTGTAAAAGTTATCATGTAGTTTTACTATTTTCATTATTTTATTAACGTGAATTGAAACGTTAAAATATTTCTGGACGAGCGTAGTTACCTATTGCGTCGCTGTAAGCGCTAGTATCGGCTTGGGTTGTTGTTTCCCATCCGCCATTTTCCAGTCGCCATTGGAAGGTGAAAACTTCACTAAATGTCGGTGATGATTTTAAGATTTTGAGTGGTTTCTTTAAGTTTGAACCTGTTTTTAGTGTTGTGATATGAAAATGAAGTGCCGTGGACTACCATGACGCATCAAAATCACCAAACAAACGGTGCTAGTCTCGAGGATTGCCACACAAACTTCTTTGCCTTGGTAAGTCACTTTTACATTGAGAAAGAAGTTGTAGGTACTTTTCTTTCGAAATCATTACGTTTACGTTTTTGGGCTTTATTGTAACGTTATTGTTGGATTTTATCGCTTTTGTGAAAGGACTGTGTTAAACCTAAAACCGTCAATATTATTCACGACGAGCAAACGGTCCAATTATCGTTAAGTGATGATGTTACACAAAATTCACCTTAATTGTAATACGGCAATGAAATCGATCAAATGTTTTAAATACTTTGAATGGAAGAAACCAAGTATAGGCGGCTAATGACGCTCGCACGTTAGTCATCCTGGCATCGTACTTCGGGCTGTAGAGTCATGTCGTGTTGCTAACCCATAAAATATCATCGCAATCGGCGAGCGAGGCCATAAGGAGCCCCAAGCTCATAGAGGTCATTTTGAATTCACCTGGCCGTAACGCCGACCGTAATGCGTTCGCAAGACTAGTTTCGCCAGGTCGAGGAAATAACTTTCTTACACTTACATTCTTACGGCTGCGCTCGGTCCAATACTGCGACTTAATTTATGATAGTGGAAATGTTTATGTATCGAGGAACTGCGGTCATTCATTATCATCGTTTTGTAGTGTGGAGTCGCTTTGCGTAACATCGATGTAGCTGGCGCGAATTTTATCAGATTGTATTCGGTCGAGGATTAGCGGCGGGTGTGTGTGAGGAGGCCAGCGGGGCGGATCGGGGAGTGTGGAGGCGGTCGCGGGTCGCTCGTCCTCACCGAAGAGCAGCCCGCCGCCCGGCGCCATTTCCACCTGACGCGTCGCCACATCTCGGCGCTGCGGCGCGCGCCTGCAAGCGTCTCCCTCCGCTCCGCCTGTACAGCCGCGACACAAATTACTGATTTCTTGCCCTGCTTACTTATTGTCTAATTGTTTATGCATCGTTTGCGGACACAACGGCGTTTGTCGACTGGTGTTCTGTCGATCGTCCGCAGCGCCCGGTCGACGACGGTGCTCGGTGACGCATCGACTTGCTAGGCTGACATTGTGCCGGGTTCAATACCCTTACTAGTTTACTAAATCGTGTACGCGCTTAATTTTCAAAAAATGCATAGTAAAAACTCTTTTATATAAAATATTTTACAAAAGTAAGTTTTAAAAAAATCTGATGCTATTTTATCCACAATAAACTTTGTTTTAAATCATAAACCTGGATCTACCAGGTTCTGTGCCTCAGGGTTTCACTCGTGTTAACCATCTATATGTACACTATTTTAGTATTCATTAAGATGATAGCACAATTGCCTCATTGAGCCCAAAATTCTTCTTATAACATTACCTTCTGGTAGTAACATCCGTCAAGCCATTTCGGAGATTAGCTAGAACAAACTGAAAATCTTATGAATTGTATTTCTTTTATAACTAAATCTATATATTAGTTTCATACAAAAAACCATTCTATTTTGATGATGCTTCAATTATATTTACAAGTCTTGATAAGTTTGTAATTCAGGACAAATACATTTAATTACATTTAAAGCAACCTATATCGTCACAACACATACTTTTAGTCCAGTTTTATGTTCTTATTTAAATATTAAAATACAATGTTGACCTTCACATTACTTCCACTTGTGATCTTAAGGCACAAAATGTTGATTATCACAATATTAGATTATATTTGCAAACTTATTCATATTATTTATATTCATCCCCGTAGTATGTCATAAATACAAGGATTCAATTACATATTTTGCCTATCTTGGAGGAGTCATTTAACATTCAATGTCTAATTTACTATTTTAAGTTTTACAGTCCAGTTAAACACATTTCAGTTAAAAATATAATCTTTATATTTTGTGTACAAAATGTATGCACAATATCTATTATAATCATCACAAAATTTATTTATTTTACCAATTTTGGCCAATTAAGGCAAGTCTAAATAATTCCGGCTCTATGTATGATATTGATCACAAACTAAAAACTCCCAATTGAGTTGGGTGTCAACATTTAGAAAAATATAGGTCGACAGTGCATCATAGCACAATTATTTGTCACGTCGCTGAGATTAGCTACCATCAAGTGAGTCTCAACCTCGCCTGCCATTGAATGTTTTAAAAAAAAATAACTAAGGAACAAGATCCAAAACGTGTGGGGCCGCCTGCGCGGGCGTCTACATTCATTCACTCGTTCATAAATGGTTGACTACGACACTTTCCTATGCCGCGCGCGACGAGATAACGCGTAATAATAATTTGATTTATACATTTTAAATAACTTATTAAATGCAATAAATTCCCGTCACCCTTCGTAGAAATTCGGGTAGACACTTATATACACGTTTTACTAGTATTTTTTATTATTTAATGTGATCTATTTCGACCGATTTTGATTATTACTACATTAATGTTAGCTATTACATAAAAGAAAAGTATTAAGTGAATCGTATATACGTACGAAATTTTCTCAATTTATTTGACGCCCACCCTCACGTATTTAATTCCTGATCCCCCATCCCATTTGATGACAGATATTGCAGGCAAGCAGCCCTTAATATTTTAGGCTTCCGGCGCCACTGCGGCGATATTGTCCATGGAATGGCTGAACTCCGCTAAGTTATTCATGTTATCTGAAGGCTACCTATTGCCATCTCTGTAGCCCCTGCTCTGAAAAAGCTCATTTTCTCTCTTATTACGAATGCCAGGCTAAAGTGGATTGTAACTATTCATGTAGAACATTATGAATGTCCATTTGTCTCATATTATTTGTTATATGTGTTTAAAAGACATGAAAGATGGCATCCACAAATTTTAATGATTTGACTCTTATAGATAAAGATATTAAGAAAAATAAAAGTTAAAAAAAAAATACTAATTTATCATGGTCAGAATGTAATAACCATAAAAATACGTACATTGACAAAAGTCACCTCAAAAGAATCTTGAGTTGCTGACGGACAACTTGTTCCTTATGTCGGCAAGGTAATTGTGAATGCCTGGTTATTTAATGCTTATAAATAAGATAATTTAATCACTTAACGATTTTCTGATTAAATTAGTGCCTTATAATGAATATAGACCTACTTACAGTTTTGCTCCAATAGTGCCCAGATAAGTCTATGCCAAGTCATGAAGTATAGATGTAAGTTCGCGACGATGTGATTGATGTGATGAGTGAAAAGAAACATTAAAATTGATAATTAAGATTAAGATTCACATGCTTTTTAGAAAGAAAAAATTATGTAATATAAGAAATTCATGACATTATCAGATATTCACATATAAGAACACTTAACTATATAATTTAAAAAAAAATGAAATTGCCTACTATCTATAGTTTTAACATCTCCAGATTAAAATAGAATTATCATCTTGTTAAATGGCCACATAATGGGGCTAATTATGTAAAATTGTTAATAAACACTTAAACTTGGTTCACAATGTCTGGGGTCTTGTTAACTGATAAGCTCAGCGACTATCAAGGTCCGAACGGTAGCGATAATTATCGCTATCAACCACAGCCACTTGAATTAATAACCTTTTTACCGATTGGCTTACATAATTGCCATGCCGTTTCATGTAGTGTTTAACTATCCAGTAAAATTTTATTTTTTGTCGATTTTAAAGTGTTAATTCCCATTTCGATAATTAGATTAAAGGGGCAAACACGTATAATTTTTTGTATTACTGAAATTTTGTTTTAATAGTCGCTTTCGCAGTGTTCAATCAAAACACTTTTTTTTATAGATTTTAAGCCAAGATCTCTGGTGCCAATTTTAATGTACCTATGTTTGGACTAGAGGGTTCATTTTGTTTCTATATCAATAATGAGTATATAAATCAGTTGCTTAAATGTTAATTTATCTGTCGGAAAGATTTTTTTTGGGAAGATTTGTTTCAACGCGGCAGTTAACGTCAATTTTAAAATTTGTATTTACTAGATGCCCAGCTGTTGATAACGTCATCTTTAATATCCTCAAGGAGTATACTTGAATATTAAAATAAATATTTTCTAAGGTTTTCACGTTGATATCGTGGGGGAAAGTTGATGACTTTAAAAAAAGTAGGTTTTATTTCGTACTAATAGACTTCATTTTAATATGTTATATTAACAGTGGACCAAATCAAAGTGCATAGATTTATATTAATATAATAAAGTTATCCAAAATTATAATTCAGAATATATTATTTTACTAAAATATGTATATGCGAAGTAGTGACAGCGGTAAAACAATAAAACTTACTGTATGATAACAAAAGAGACACATTATATTCTCAATGTAATATCGTGTAAATACTTCAGTAGATAACACATACCTTTCAAAGTAAACTCAATTACATACACATAACTTTGTGTTTCCTAAAGAATTTTATTTATCACGATTTATATAAAAATCTAAATTATTTATCTATTAATTACATATATTATATATTTTAGAAGTTATATGCCTCGTGGTTCAGTGGCATACATGTACATTCAACATTTAAAATCCAGAAAACGAAACAAAATAAAAAAGGATTGTAACAGTGAGACAGCGACCACCACCTATGCTTTCCCTACACAACTATTGAATAACACATATATTTTTATATGAATAATATGCATACAACAATGTTATGTTGATAACGCCCAAGGCATGTTTGACCTACACAGTGTGGAAGCATTGCGAATAACCCGTCAAACTAATCGAAGTGATAAAGTGTTTTATCAACGCGTCTTTGATCCGACGCCGTCATATCTGCCTTTTACCTAACATCTTAGTACATAAGGTTGCCATCTTTATTTCAAATGTAACTTTTTCGAATTTAATATGAAACATTACATATGTCTTTTAACATACTTAACTTGTGCGTAATGGCTACGTTATGTACTTTAATGTGTAACAAGTATTTGATAACGGTATAAAAATACACTTCCGGTTTAATAGACATTTACGGCCGGTCTTGAAATATCAATAAAATAAGTTTGAAATGCGAGAAGCTTTTTAAGTTTCTTATCAAGGATCGCGAAGGTCGGACTCGATTCTGTTGGCAGTAAAAACGTCCTTCACCTACATCGTGTCCTTGCGCTTTCATAACAAAGTTATTGTAAGCATTTCTATATCAAAGAGAAACTTTCTCAAACCACTTTTAAAGCTTCAGGGGGTATGCGTTTTTGTTCAGTCTGTGTTACGTATATTGTTTATGAGTTAATTGAATGTAACTTTATAAACATTAAACATGTAAATTTTAATACGAGATTGTGTATAATATAAATATTTTTATGAAGCGGGTGTAAGGTTTGAGGAAAGTGATAGACTTTCGTACCATAATAGCTAGACACTCTTGAGCTTCGGGATCTATTCGAGGTAATTTTGAAATGTTTATTAACAATAAATGTGTAATCTTTTGGTATTAATTGTGTCATACAGACAGAAAATATATATTATTTCTAATTTAATATAAACAGTGGCTATTACGTGTTTTGTAACTATACATTAACATAATATTGATTAAACTTATTATTGGTCTTGGCATTTTAAAAAATAATTTAATTATTATGTAGATTTGAAAGCCAATAAAAGATTTAACACCTTTAATATATAACAGCAACTCGTGCGCACAAAAATCGTTTTCATTGCTCATAAGTCATTCTACCGTCGGCGTCATTCAGCCCTTGACCTGGTATTGGTCCTAAAAGCTGTGTCAAGGTCCTCTTTTATTCTCTTAAGGAAATCAACTTCAAGGTAAAGGGTGCTTTCAAACTATAAACAAATATCATTTTCCTCGAGGAAATCTCTGTAATCAATAGATAACTTCTGTGTGGTTCACGCATATTTCTGCTTTTCGTCAGAGATTTTATATTTTTAGTTATATAGTCGAGAAACGATAGAGTTCACTGGACTTGAATCCCTAGAAACATTGAAATGGTTTTTCCTTCACTGCTTTCAATTCGCATTTCATTAAATTACTTTGGACTTGTTATATTGAAATTTGAGATTTTGATAACCATACGCATAAGATGTAAAAAAACACAATTAGTGCAGGTTTTTATTAAAAAAAATATTTTTTAAATATTCATAGTCTTTGTATATGTACCGGACATATAAACTTAAATACACCAATATGGATTGATCTACGTCATCCTTGTCTTTCAAGGAAAACTATTTTGATGTCATCATGACAGGCTCACGTAAAATTTTCCTTCTATAGTGACGATGACCTACACACTTGGTTATTCAGAGTACAGATAAAAGACAGGTATTTAATACAATATAGATACATAATAGATCTGTCATCTCCGCATTTAAAAATCTGAGAAATATAATTAGAAGTAGGTTACAATGGATTTAAAGATTTGATTACATTGTTTATTCGTTTATTAGTGACACGTGTAGCTAACAATAATAGATTGTAAACAGTCTCTACACAGAAAATGTAGCCAGTAAGAAAAGTTCTGACCGAAATTTATTGATATATAATAAATATTTTGCGTGATATCGAAGTTCTGACTTATGCTTTGCAATTAGGGCTCGCTGGTATATTAGTGCGAATGAGATCGCGTCTGTATGTGGGTCAAGATAACTGAGGAGCTCTACATCGCAGTACAATGTTGTTATTGCTTTGCTCTTGATTTTATATCAACAAAACGTTTTTGAAGACGACTCGCTCGCTGACGCTCTTGAAACTGTAGAATTACACGACTCATTTATAAATAAAATCTTTAATTATCCTTCTGAATATTAATGTCTTATGTTTTGATAAAATTGCTTGACCAATTTCAATGCAACTTGTATGTTGGCTTTGGAACATTCGAGTATATTTGAGCATGAAAATCGATATCACTTTGTTATAAAAATCACGTATTTGACGAATTAAGTAGTAAACGACTGTACGATATCGATTATACGGTAAATAATAATGAACATGTAAGTACATAACAGGTATTAAATACAGCAGCGGTCGGCGTCGAACGTATTTAGCTGCGGCGTTGTTTTGTAAATAAATATTATAGAAGTCACAAAAGCTTGGCATGACTTCGCGTGCGACTCACAAGAAAGTGAGCGTTCAATTTTCCTCATCTGCTACACGAATTTACATTTAAATGAAAATAAAACGACAAGCTTAACACAATTGAATTTTTGGAACCTTTTTATTTTTATAAATATTTATGTATGCATATGTTGACTGTCCAGTGCAGGATTATTGAGAGAAGTGCTCCTCCCCCAATATGATTCCTTTTTTGTTGTACTCTTAACATTTTCTTTTTTACAAGCTGTATGATACCATTTTTGTTATTGCAGGATATTAATTTGTTTTTGATTTAGATCTTATTCTTTACTCATAGGAGCACGAGTGATTGATAATGATTAGTAATTAAAAAAAGTAACATTCATATCATTTTTATGGTAATTTATCGTTCTTTTAGATGTCATTTCTCTTTATGGTTATGAAAATATTTTTAAATTTGTATATTTTTAAATTTACGGTATTGATATTTAATTTAAAAACTTATTGTTTTTACTTATGTATACATATAAGTTTTTTTTATATAATTAATGCGATTCAAGATTGGTTCACCTTGGCCCTTCAATTTGGACGTCGCCTCACGGAAAACGAGTTTTCTCTCGACTCCTGTTATTACGTACTCATAGGTAACATGATGAACGTAAATCCTTCGTTAAGTCGTTACATTGCAACTCACCGTTTCTTATCTCAAAGCGAAATGCTGAACCATACAGGCTACCACGAATCGGCCAAATAAACTCATGCTGATTTATATTCTCATTTGTGTGAGCTATATCTCAACGAAGTAAATGAGGCGAAAGCCTCGGTTAACTATATTTAAATTGAATTCTAAATTAAATCCTCCGTTAACTACAGAAGTCAAATTTAAAATCATATTTTAGTTATAAAATGAATTTGACCCTAATATTGTAGACACAATAGAATCGCAATTATTGACAACTCAAACTCTTTAAATGTAACTGGGTTACCGATGCTAAATTAAACCCGTGATTGTTGGAGTTGTGAGTTGTGCAATAAGGTATTATGCGTTTGCTTGTAAACAGGGGCCTTTGAAGACTGCGGTGCCAGCCGTCACTAAATCTTGCGGAGGGCGATACAGTTTACAATGCTTTCACTTTGCACTCTTTAAATGCAGCGTTGAAATATTATGACGTCATACTTATCCTATATCGATTTTTCCACAGTATAAGACCCTATTAGCTGTCATTAAAATATAGTATGTTAAAAATACACTTATTGCTCCGTCGTCGTATCGGCTCTAATTTACGGAATTATTACAATATACATTAAGATATTTATTCTCATATCAAAATTGGGCCACTGTTTAAATTTACTTAATGTTTTTTTTACTTCATTAATTACAAGAGAAGGTAATAAAAGCGCGTAACAAATATACAAGACATGGGTGAATATGCAAAATAAGGAAACTTTCAAAAGAAAGTTACGTAAGACAAAACATGGACATTCTTTGATTAACATATGGAAATGCATGCTCTTACATTTAAACATACTATAGAAAGTCATATTTCGCATAAGATAATAATGTTGATATAATTTAAATTAAAAGAATATGATTATTTAGTTCAGTTTGCATTCTATTCATAAAATGTCACATTTGAAGTTTTACTTCGCTCTGAATTCATTGTTCTGGTAGCGTTTAACGCAGATGATTGCATAAATTACAGCGTATTACTTGTTCTCGTCGAGTGGCTTTATTGACTGGACTATTAAGATTTATGATCTTGTAATCCCTTCTTGGTTCTTATGTTTCACTGTTTCCACATCATGCGGAGACAAGATGGCTGTGGAGCAAGTATTCCAACACTGGTTGTTATAAACGAGATGTCAAGTCATTACGTAACTATTTCCTTTCAGAATTTTACGTTCGTTTCCCAGGATACGTCTTGGGATAGGGTTGTGGAAATTACATTATTGAAAAAATAATGTACATTTTATTGGATTTCCTAATATTTTTCCTTTTTCTCTTCCAGTTCTAATAACGGGTTTTTTTTGTAGTTGCTTATAAATTTTATTGACATAATTGTAAATTGTTATGATATATAGTGAGCTTTGTTCGAAATTAAGGGCCTTATTATAACATTACTTTGTTAATTACCCACCTATAAATACAGTGTAACTACATATTTTCTGAAAATTTACAGGTTTATTCAAATAAATGGTATCTTTGCTAGGTGAGTATAGCCATCCTCTGAATTCCGTCAGAGTTACTTGCCATGTGCCACTTAATAAATAGTGCATAAAACAAGATTTCGTGTCACCATTGAACCGACAGCCGTTACGTTCATATTCTACCAAAAAATAATACACAAATAGTAACATTATGAATTACCAGAAGTATCTTTCTTTAGTATGAGAAGAATTTCTGATCATAAAACTAGTTACGTTGGAATTTGAATTAAAAGAACTTATACAAAAAGGTACATCAATTGAGTGTTACAATGATCTAAGCAGTTTTTTCCAATCTATATACAATGTTATCCTTGGTGATATGGATAGATATAGTGGATTTTCTGCTGGTATAATTTATTAGAACACATAATAAAAACACAGTTTAATTTGTATATAGTTGATTAATTTTAAATGAAAGTCAGCTTAATTATCGATGTAATTTTAAATAATGATAACAAGTTGCAACATTTTATGACGGCAATATAGGAGCATTTGAAAATAATATCAATATTCCTTCAAACGAATTAACACTAGACCCGAAATATGAATATAGAAAATAGAAAAAAAAAACAGTTCACATGCGGTAAAAATGAAATCTGCGAACTCTTGTACGTGTCATAACTTCAAATATTTATATCGATTAAGTACAACCTAAGTATAATGCGATATCGGTATAGTTACGGTAGGCAGTGAGTACACTCTACTGAGATATTGTAAGCTTTCAAGTTCCTCTTTTGTATTCATGTAAGCCGCGCGGCTCGCGCACGGGCTCCGCATTATTTTGTCGCAGTGGCTTTACAAGGAGATACGATGTAGCGCCTTGTAATATTTGAAAAGGTTTCATACTTACATTGCTATATTTTAGGCGGGGACACGTCGACGTCCATGTAAAATATTTTGAATCGTGTAAAAATAGTTTTCGTGATATACAATAACAAGCAATAATGCGTCGTTTGTTGCCTATTACCAATTTATCATATATTTTCGGATTCATATAATTATTGGACATTAATCTCACGTAGTTAATAATATGTTTTACCCTTTTTCTAACAATTATGGCGATATTTTATTGTTACTATGACCACCAATTTTAATTTGTTATAGTTAGTATACGTTTGTTATTTTTTATTATTTATTATATAATTTTCAATAATGTTCGATCGGCGGTTGCTTAAACTGTAGTGATCATAAATTGGCAAACAACACCAGACGTCCTCGCATACGCAATGTACGGTCAAAAAACTGGGGCAAATCCTCAAAATTCTAGATGTACGTCGCTATGTGGTTCGTTGACCGCGCGCGACTGCTTTTACCGTTAGCCGGGTAGCTCACGCCGCGTCTGCATCGTCTACCTGCACCCTTCATTCTTGCACCCCTTTCGTTCGTATTTTTTGTTTCAGCTTCCATTTCCCTCCTTCAGCAAAGAGAAATGTAAAAAGTCCAATGTTACATCACAAGTACTCACTATAGTTTGCCTCATCTTTCTTTACGCTTTGGCTTGTTTAATATTTCTGTAAATCCGAAAAAATATTTATGTATGCAGTCATTTAACTAAAGCACTTTTTTTATATATTCTTAATGAGTGATATAATTAGTTTTGTTATTTGTATATATTTGTTACCAATAACGAAAGAGGATCTCATGATATAGTTATTATATAACAAATAACTTTGGCTCCGATGCATATGGTAATACTTTTACATAACGTCAATCTAAACGTGTTATTCTAATAGATAATAACTAAAATTAAGCATTAAATAGGGATTTTAGAAACGACTCTCACAAAAACTAAGATATGTCATAAAATCGTTAAAACTACAGATTTAAACCTCATGTATGTATGACAACTAAAATGTCATTTTAGCACTTGGCGTCATCGTTACAACAACTCCCATAAACCAAATTATAGTATTATCACTAGAACTATAAAGTTTAATTTCGATACGAAAATTAGAGGAGGGTTAAAACTGACTGCCAAGATTCGCCAATATTGTTTGAAACTTACAAAGGAAGTTAACTAATATGTTTTTAAAATACTTTCGACCTGCATATATAATAGTTAGTTATAAGTTGATTAGGTCACATTAGTTGTTTAATGACAAAAGTGTCAGTGACATGTAAGAATTCTTTATTTTCACCGCAGTTCAGCGACCCGTCAGAATGATTACCAAGTTATTAATTCTATACGATTACGACATCGCGAATGCGTGCAAACAATAGAGTGATCACAATGTAACAACACGTAGGCACCTATGAAAATTATTATTATCAATCATGTGGACCTTTTGCGTAAACAATAAGCCTTTACCATATTTAATTGTTACTACACAAAATAATATATTGATCTTGTATACGATGTACAGACATTTTTTTGGGTTCAATATCGGATCAGTTTAAGATACTAATTGTTTATATTATCATTTAATTTACATATCAACAAAATTTCATATACATATATAAACTTTACATTCGATAGCTCAGTTGGAGAATATTTAGATTATATGTTTTAAGAGAACTGATGATTAAAGCATTTCAAAAAAACGCTTTTCGACTGCTAACACACCAACGAAGACAAGGTGGGTTCGAAATATTTACTCAATAATAAATCCCAGTTTCTATATATGCCGACTTGGTTACGAAATAATAAATACCTTGTAAAAAAGAAAACTAAGTATTCATATTTATATGTGACCTTACAAAATCACAGCAAAACGATATCAAAATCTGTTGAATAGTTTAAAGTACCTGAACAAAGAGACGCTTATTACAATTTAGAAAGACATCACAAAATAATACAATCTAAGTTAACATAATACAATTACATAAGCTAGAAGCTTTGAAAATGATGTTGATCTTTCTTAGTACCGATGTAATCTGATTCATAATGGTATTGTTGAGGTATCGACAAGCCGCGCCGAAGCTATGTGCCCGCGCAGCGCTCGACCTCACCGATTCGCGGCGCGTGCCTCATAGCGCGCTCGACGCATAACAATTTGTTCCCGTCTTGTACATACTTGCTAGTCGTAGATTATTGAATGTTCGATTCGAATAGATATCTATTTTGGGAGCACCAAAGGCTGTTTATTCAATGACAAAAATAATCTGTCAGTATTTATCGCATGTGTCGTATCTATTATAAACCTTAGTTATCTTTACAGTTAGATATCTAGTATTGCAGGAATTTACTTTAGTAGTAGGTTGTGCTAAGATTTCATGTAACGTTCACCAAGGCTGTCGTGAATTTTTTCAAAGCAATATAATCTGTCAGTAGTAAGTAGCAGGTCAGAGGTAATTGTTTATCGTCTCAACATTGCAGATAACCGGAGCTATACACGGCACATTGTGGTACCGCATTGTTCGTCTCGCTCGCACGCGTTTTTGTCGGTGGTAAAAACTGAGAAGGAAATAACGGTAATTGGTTCGTTGTCGCCACCCACACTCCCTTGTAATATTGTGCTTTTAGATGTCGGAAGAATGTTTATATGTAGCCCTGAACTCGTTCCCGACGCTAAAGTACTGATTTTATTGCCATACATCGATACGGTCAAGAAAAAAAGATGTGAAAATTCGATTTTCCTTTTAGTATAATAACAATATCGAAACTACGATTCGTTTCTGCTAAAATATAAAAACTACTTAATATTTCAAATTACTTGAAATGTCATTACACCTATCGTATGTTATACCGAAAATTATAAAAAACAGATTCATATCGCCGTTTAGCACTTTGTAATGAATACCCCAATCACAGGCGTATTTGGTCTTTACGTAACTAGGTTTAAAGTTTAATATCGCATGTGAAGTGTACGGTGGGAGGTCTAGTGGTGAAATGTAACGTGCAGCACATAACAATGATGATCGCGGAAGTGGTCGACATACGGTGCTTATGTCACGCACTCTGTTACTGTACGAGATTGTAAATCGTATACTTATGAAGTAACTTTAACTTGTTATTCAAATACCTTCAGAGAAATCTCAATAAAATGGTATATACCTTCCTACATAAGATCAGGGAAATATAAAAGATTTTATTAAACACTAAATTTTAATGATTACTGCATTAATATTTTCCTACGTTCGAGTATTATTGTTTGCTTTGAAATATGTAAATGTTAATAAACAGAATTAATACGCTGCAATGGACGGTGAAGCGTTAAATTGTTAAGGTCACCCGAGCATCGGTGTTTGTAAACATATTTTATATACATGTAAGTAACACGTATGAACTACCTCACTTAACGTTACATTTTAAATATTTTAGATTAATTTAATTTTATAACATAATTTTTAAATCGTATTTCAACATTTTGTTGACTATTTATATCAGTAAGGTAATGTATATTTGGGTTATGAGCCAGTTTCCGAACGCGTCTGACGTCACAAAACAAAAATGCAGTGAACGAAGTGCACGGCCGGGGGCGCACGCGCATCTCGCCGTCACACCGGCTCGATTGTTTACCCCGCTAGTAACGTAACCGGCAGCGGCTGTGCGCAGTTGCCGCACCGCATCGCGGTCGCCTCCTCTCACTTTCGCGACACCGTCTCGGTGCTCCCGCTCGCGCTCAATACAGTTGTCTTGCTCTTGTCTAGCGGTGTTCGACTTTTTTGGCTATGCAGTTTTTTCCGTTCATGGTTACGAAGTATTGTTTAACAGTAATGAGAATGTACATGTGAGTCAATTACGGAAAAAAAAATTTCAATTTAATTGCAAATTTCATTTAAGTCTAAAATTATAACACAAAATAATGATAGCAAAGACGGGTTCTCTTATAGGATTATAATCCGCGATTCTGTGGGTCGCATTCAATTCGAATTTAAAATTCAAATAACCGTACACTGTAGACGATTTACGCTTATTAGATATTTCTCTAAATATCCGCATTGTAACATCTTACGTGAACGTCAACTACTCAACATTTTTGTATTAATGATGTAGGTCAACTTTTAAAGTAATCAGCAAGATTTTTGTGTGCGATGTGTCGATGGATACGTGCGGTCGCGTCATACAATAGAAAGTGAAGCGATCCAAGCAGAGGCATCGAGCGTTAGAAAGCGGCCGGCCTCGACGTCGACCGAAATGACGGCGGATTCTTTCACACCCTACCACTTAAACTTAAATCTGGACTACGCAGATTAAACTAGATATTGTTACCTACGAGTGAGTCGTAAGCATGAAGCATACAAAATTGTTAATTGATTGTAGTACAAGCATTCTGTTAAGGTTGGGAAAATATCTAGACATTTTGTTATCTCCAAGCGACCGCTGTGTTACATTAATTAAAATAGATTCTAGAGAATCTATATCTATAGTAATTCTCTTGCAGTATTTTTGTGTCGTATCAATAGTTGAACACGAAACGTCACTAAATAGTCAGGCGCGTCACACGACCCGATTAAAACATTGAAAGTTTCAGTCTTGATCTATTTGATTTTGAGCTATCGCGAATACAGTACAGATAATCTTCCATCGTCGTTCAAGTCATGATCAGAACTTGGATATTTCTCTTATAACATGCATTTGCCGATATTATTAGTGGTTTGTTTGTAAACCAATGAGTATATGGTTCACAAAAATCTATAGTGTCTTCAAAGGGTAGCAATACTATTTCTCTGCGCTAGGCCCGTCTCGTCGTATGTGATGCGACCCCACGCGCGTCTGCCAGGTGTACTCGAGGGCCCCTTCCGTTGCAGATGCTTGCGACACGGAATTCAGTACAATGACCTGAGGATTATGGTTATTAAAGATGTATTAACTATACAACTCCATAAGTAAGTCGTTTGTCTCGGCCGTTTTTCGGTAATTTCGTGCAAAAATTACATCTAAGTAGGTAATCAAGTCATTCTAAAATGTGAAAACGTTAGAAAAATACTACTAACATAAACATAGTTTACAAAATAAAACATTCTTCAAGGCCTTAGTTCTAATTTACCAAATTATATATATAAGTATCGTCAATCTCAACTATATATGTACAAATATAAAGTTGTATTTTGATACGACAGTAAAAGTAGGTTACGATTGACTCGCCAGATTTGATTACATTGTTTTTAAGTTACAAGTAAAGGTAATAAAAGCATGTTAATAACCACGGTAAGATAAATACGATATCATGATATTTGAAGACTGGTAGTTCGTTTAGAATCGAATAGAATTGAATGATGTTAGTACTTTCTTACGTATTTAAATATTGTACCATACTATAGTCAAATTAAGCGCTTTATCAAGAACTTTAGTTCAATACTTTTAAGTAAAAGATATACTTTGCGTTAATTTTGATAAGGTGTGAATCTCTATTTTACTTTTTGTGTGTCTTTAATACAAATCACGTAATTTTAAAACTTTACATACTTTTTCTTCTTTACAAATATTAAATCTATTTTTTATTGTCGAGGAGAAAATGAATTACACATACCGCTAGCCAGTTATATAGGAGTCGCACATAGTTATTCTGAAATATATTAAACCTATAACATTTTGACAATTAACAATTAAACGAATTAAACAACTAAAAGCTTTAGATTTACCGCGTAAACTAGTACTTACTGCGATTGAGTAACCAACATCTTCATCTTTCATTCATAAAAATAATTGTATTCTACGGCTAATCTTTATTTACAGGACTTAATTTAATCATTTGTATAATATAATTTAATATTACCCTCTCGAAATGTTTGAACCCTCATCAGAGTCTTATACCTGACGCTTGACAGGTCAGTTACATCATTTCCAGACAAAGATCTCATCAGTTGCATGTACGGTATTTTATCATAATGTTGGCTGTTACAAGGTCAAACATCACTTGGCCGTTCGCAATTTCTGATCACATACTTTAACACAATATTTTTCATATTATTTTTACTTTATTAAATTAAGTCTATTTTCCACAATTTAATGTCGTATTTATCCAATTAATTCACAAGGTAATCAACACCAACTCGGGCTATAACATCGAGGAAACAAAAAAGGATAATTATCTCGCCTCTTAATAAGCTGTAATTCCATAATTTGTATACATGCAGAAATAACCAGGTCCCACGACATCATGTTTTGCGGGTTCTTGTATTGAAATTATTATACATTCATATTTCACTTCAGTCGTGTTGTTTAATATTTTTAATTAAACAAACTTCGACTCTTAAATGATATGCACGTTAATTTGCGATCCGCAGATATATTTGGATTTAAGAGTTAGTTCAAACTTTTAGACTATCTAGGTCAGTTGTAAAATGTTAACCTTAATTATGGCACATAAACCTTATGTAATTATTGTAATGTATTTTTCTCGAAATAATTATTTCTAATAATATAAATAACTTATATTGAACCTTAACAAATATTCTTTACTGTTTTTACAATATTTATCCGTTTTATAACATAAAAATTAAAATACCTAAACCTACCTATAAAAGCTTTCAAACTTGTACTGTAGAAGGAGAAACCATTCTAATCTACTCCTTTATTATTAACAAGGCAATTTTATAATTTGAATTCGCCTCGTTTCAGACCGAGCTGCACGGCATAAAATGGCGTAAGCTAGTATGGGGCGAGACGAGCGGCGGCGGCGAGTGCGAGGAGGGTGCGGCGCCACTCGCCGACCCGGTGATCAGCAGCTACGCGCGCTGCCTCGCCGGCGACATCCTATGCGTGTGGCGGCGTGTGCCCGCCGCGCAACCACTCGACCTCGACATGAGCGTGCCCACGCCGCCACCGCTTTCGCTGCGCGCCTCCAAGGAGCTCTGGATATTTTGGTATGGCGAAGAGCCCGACCTCACCGGACTCGTCGCTTCCGAACTGCTCGACAGCCGTAAGTACACGCACACTAACTTTATACGTTTTCACGCTGATATCGATGAAATAATTCTAAACACTAAAGAGTAGATTAGAATTAACAAAGTGATATTCAAGAAAAAAATACTCTACTTTAAGTAATTTTGCTATTGAGTATAGTGTTTGAAATTATTCTGCGTACATTTGTTCTTTCATAATTTCATTCAAAATATTCTAAAGCCTTTAATAAATTTGTAATCATTCAGCAATGAAATAATTATAAGTATGACAAATTATTGTGACATAACACTATCAAACCATATCGTCGAAAATTATCAGTTCTGTAGTGTCATCGAAAGTGACTTAGATTCCACTATTATATCGATAAACGCGATTACGGGAAGCGGCAGATAGCTGCCTCTGTGTAGAACACAGATAATCCTCGTACCGTTCATAGCTTAATGGCCGAGTGTAACAGCTCGTTGAACAAAACCCCGGGATGTTGTATCATCTGCGACAATTAAGCGAAGATTAAGATCGCGATGTCATTCTCCACGCGACAATAGACTAGGAAAGTGGAGAGAGCGATTAAGTCGAAAAATTAGATTAAACGGCTATAGTTAATTGTTAATTAGCGAGTGTTTTTGTCGATTTCTTTTCAGAAATTTAGCTTTTGATTTGTCATACTATGAAATTAATCGTCTGGAGTATATACATGAATTAAATCACAAAAATAAAATAAGCTAATAAACTTTATTACCAGACTTATCTTATTGCATAAAGACGATTGTTTTTTAATTTTTATGTAAAGTAGCAGAATAAAGAAGAAATTTTAGAATATGACATGTAAAAAACCAAAGCTATACAAATTTGCTAAACAAGTTAGAAACATAGAATTTATTTATAATCAGTATAGATGTTCATATGTCAAAATGTCTCATTTATGAGCATTCAAGTCAAATAATACAGAATTCATAGTAGAATACATCTTGCTATTAATTCTTCAATAGTTAACAAGATTTTCTGATATTCAATAAATCTTCAAAGTCTCAACTAAACTAGTTGAGTATAAAAATCATTTCTACATTGAGAGAGAAAGTGAACGCTTGTACGACAAGTTTCGCTTGTTTGTTATAACTCGAGAATCTTGTATTTGAACCGCTCAATACTACCATGCTAAACTTTATTTCCACTTTGACTATCCCATTCAATAATCGTATTTTGCAATTTGTTGTCTCTTAACAACCATAAGCAATATAATTATTTTAATCGAGAGAAACTTAGTTGTTGTTGGGTAATATGTTATTTTTAATTATACATAGACACGATATATCGACTGTTGTATCGTAGAGGCAATATAGTTTTTACCATGTTATATTGAACCATTAGCAATCAGAAAAGATAAGCACTTAATTAAGTTTATAAAATATAATCGGATTCGTTTTAGACGTTTATCACGACCTGTAATTTTGGATGAAAAAGTTGCTCTAATGTTATATTTTAATTTTATCTAACCCTTTGATGTATTGTGAGAAAATCGAGTTATTGCTAGTTACCATTGCTTTCCAATATTCCTCATTAGTTGTACATAGTAGCTTTTTCGGTCTTTACTCACTAATATTCCCTCGTTAAATGTATTATAAATTTTACAACTTCGATCAGTTATTTTGCTTGAGTCAATGGTTTCACGTGTATATCGGGAAGCTTTAGTGGTGTTTGTATTGCGTAATATCGCACCTAGGCGTGAAGTGGGCGTAACGACGTTACGCGTGCGCGCTGGCTGCTAAGTGCACCGTGGTGGTGGCCAATATCACATGGTGATCGATTTTGTTGGTTTTTGGTATACTTGTTTTGTATTTATTAACCTACTTATTTCTGAAAAAGAGCAAGGTTGATGTATACCAATTTTTTTTACCTTATACTTGGAACCTTTTGGGATAATTGTTTTTAATAAAATAGTATTTCTTGACTCTCTAGAAATCTAGACCATTGCGTTCGGTAAATTGTAATATAGAAGAATATATGTTCTCATCGGGAGTTTTATTTTAACGTATCGATAACGTTTTCGACTGTTTTAAATGTTAAAAAAATAATAGTATTTATAAACAGCAATCAATATTGCTGTCACTCATTTCCGTATTATGAGAAAAAAGGGGCGCGCCAAAACACTTAAGTTTTTATGACTTATTATTATAATAACTTCATATTATAGACAAAGATAGGCAGATTATTTATTTTTTATTTTAAATTGCATCTTGTAAAATTTGGATGTTCATAAAATTGTTTTTATTATCTTTTTATAATCATTCCATTAACGGTTATTTCTATATTGGAGAATGTTTAAATTCATATGTAATTGCATCATAAACTTGACGGAAAATGGCTGCATTCGATCGAAGGTCGCCGTCAGTTCAACTGCGAACGGAAATAACCGTACCTACAGCAATTTCCCATTCTGTAGAAGCTACCAGAAATGTTGATCTGGACACAAGGCTATTCAAACCCGTTACTTTTGCTTTATATATTGTTACTATATTCAATAGGCCTGCAATATATTTTGATATCAGTGTTCATTAGTAATTGATCGTAAAGAAAGCAATAACCCCTTGGTATCCTTGAAGACTCCTGGTAACAATATGCGAGGAAGCTGTCCGATCCGGTACGTGAGCCTATCTACTCAGAGATTAACGGCTGACCCCGGCAGCCAACGTGACAACGGATAATCGGTTTATGCCATCCCGGGAAATGAGGAGGGTGTCCAGAAAATGCAGGAAGTTGACTAATCAAAAAAAAAAAAAATATACAATATCAAACAAAGATATAACAACATTTCTCACTTCCTCTCTACATATTGTAAAAGTCTTCACTTTTAGTATAGATAATTTGAAAAAAAAAACTATATATATATAAACGTACAGTTTGTCTTTATATCTGGCAGATGTCTGGTATAAGTAGAAAAGCCCAAGGTGTTTTATAATCAAATTTAAATTTTCTTCGTTAGTAAATTGCACCTGAGTAATGCAGTAGCGAATCGCAAGTGTTAGAATATGCGAGAATGTAGTGTAGTACAATCGACTCGACAAACACATCGAAACAAATTATCTTTGTTCCTGCTTCTCATTCACTCATTAATTCATTAGCTAGAGCAGCTAATGAATCATTTAAAGGTACATTATCAATGGTGTATATGTTACTGTATCAATTGATATTTGTATTGTATTATAGTATGATTTCCAGAAAATTATAATTATCATTATTCTTAAATTAAATCCCAAGTTTAGATAAGTAAATTATCTGAATGTATTGAATTGTGCCTATTATATTTCAATATGAAATTCCATCAGAGAAAACCGCGATCTAGATAGAGCTTGTAATATAGATGAATGAAAACCTGTGCCATTCAATATAAATACAAATCTTAGACGTATTTTATCGTACCGATTCAAGCATTTCTTAATATCCCATGGGTTGATATAAAAATGCATAGGGCGATTGGTATGAAGAAGTAATTAATTAAAAAACCTGATTCTACTAACAATTAAGCAGCATGCTAGTTATTCGATGTTTGTCATTAAATAAAACAATACACGTTCACGTCCTTTTTCAATAATATCTCTACTAAATATATTGTCACTGGAAAGCAAAAAGTTGGGAACGGTATTTTCGGGATTTCCAAAATGTTGTTCTAGTTAAACCTTAATATATTGCCACTGATGAAATTGTACATACAAAAAAATAGCCTCTATATATCTAGCAACACTAGATGGATATAATATTAAAATAAAAAGCTTTTCTGTTCTAATAAACAATTTTTGATTATTTAATACGTTTATGCTTCGTAGGGTAGATGTATTACCCATTAACAATTTCAGACACATGATATCAGTTAATCGGATTACCTTTTCCAATTACAAAACCTACCGTTAAACTCATTCATTATTTCATCCAGACGCCATACAAGTGATCGCTCCCCGTTTAACCTTTATTGCTCTTCGCCGTGACCGCGTAACAATTAGGGGTTTGGCCATATCTCGGCACCTGGTAGCGGGTGGGTGTCGGGGGAGCGCCGGAGGGGTGTCATATTCCCGCGTTTTATTCCACCGCATTTATTTATTCATTATGGACACGACATCGTGTGTCGATAAGCTTTACTGCTATTGTATTGTAATACGCCTCGAGTTAGTTAATGATCATGTTTAAAACTATGTAGGTTACAATTTCCATTTGCGAATTCTCGCAGCCTCTATTGACGTGTTGCACAAATTTTTCTGTCTGTTTCATAGATAACTTTTCTTTGTATGTCTTTAATTTAGCAGTTTATACCCTTCCTGACTAACAATATTGTTACTATTCCTGAGCTTATGCCCCAAAATCTCCCAAGTTACATAGGGTAGGTCGCATTTCTATTCTTTGTTTGAATTTATCAAAACAACTGTTAAGAGTGAGGCACCGTTTAAATCAACAGTTTTTTCTTTCCACCCACATTGGTATTTTCCAACCAATGGCTAAAAGTTTATTCAAAGGTCATTTTGGGTCAGTGAAACCCTTTCAGAGAAGTGAGTAGGTCGTATTTGACCCATGAATGCAACGCCTACTGAAAGTTCACGAATATTATGTGCTGCGTTACCGATCACAATTTAATAAATCAACACAGCCTTTAACATGCAATAAGTTCGTTCCAACGTATAACACTCAAGATCTTTGAACAAGTATGGAAAGCCATTATTTAGATATGCCGGTATTTTGGCGCCCTCGCCTATTATTGTATATTATAGTTTGAGAACTTACAGCCAGCGTTATCTACCAAAGTACTCACCTTAACTAGGGTGAATGAGATTAAATCTTGGTCCACCTATATAAAATTCTATCAATAGATTGCTGTTTGATTCGATGCCGTACCTATTGGTGATGAAGACAACATAAATCTATAGGTTATTAATATAAATTTCACAAGACAATTAGCTTTTAATATCGCTGATGCAATGTAGAGGAGCTTAGATTACTTAGATCTTGAATCCTCCAAGAGTAGTAATAATTGTGATGTTAATAAAAGAGTGGAGCAACGAATTGGACTATTCGATACCACTGGCTATATGGCTAGGTTAGGTTAAATAGAGTAAGATAATACTTTAAAGAGGGCGGCGTCACCATTTTACGTTAAGCATATAGAAATTGTTAAAGACCAATGAAATATAAATATCTAAAAAAAAAACACGAAACTAATTTATCGACGAAGTCACAAAATTTAATAGGGCATCGTAATCGTTTACATCGTATGTAGATACTTTAAAAGCATCGCGGCATCGTAACTGCTGCATACATTATACCGAGCGGTACGATGGCGGCGCGATAAATTAGGTGTGAAGATGGCGATAAGTGGCGCTATGGAGCTGCCACCCGCGCAACGGCCGTCTGATCGATACGGCCGCCTTGTAGCCTACCCCTACCTGCTACCGGCGACCTGCACATACAAGACGACACTCTTCTACGGCTTCACCATGTATTGAACTTCTTTCTATTCAGCGTATGTCCATTATCAATTTACCATAAAGTGTCGTATATCCTAGAACATTTTTAAATTCATTTAATAACTAATTCATTCGCGTATGACACTATCTGTTTCTAATCAACCGAGATACAACATACTTGTACAATGAAATTTTCCATTTATCTCAATGATTATCGTATTGAAATCTTCAGTATGTGTTAATTATTGTTGTTTATAAACATTATTAACAATAGATAATCTATTGATAAAGTCTAGAACTTAATGTTAAGTTGTAAACGCGTGATTTTATGCAAATTAAAAAATTAATAAAGTAAGTAATTCGCAAAAAATCTTATAAAATCATTATAGATCTAAGAAAGCTAACAACGTTATTAACACTCATTAATTCTTACATTCAAAATACTTTTAAATAAAGCGCCTGTCATAAAGTAAAATAGCAAAAGCGGAATACGTCTAGACAGTGTAACTCGGTCATAATAAGTTAATTAGATGATTAATATCTAAAGTTCTAATTCTTGCGAAATTAGTTTAACGCTTTTTATAATTTCAATAGTATTTTTGAAATATAATAGCAAATACTGAAAATATTGGACGAAACTATTTGAAATAGCAGGTTTTACTTTCTGATCTGTGAAGCTAACAACTGGTTTGATAACCCGTTTCGCCAGGTTTGCCCGCGGTCAGTGCGACACCTGATCCTTACTGCACATGTCCTCCGCACTCGCATGCTACATCATTATGTAGACACATACCCGAGACTTCCTCGGGGGCTGGTTCGAGAGGCCCCCGACATCGGACGGCATTCCGTGATGAACTTCGAGACAATAAAATTATGGCCGCCTGTGGTGTTTCACTCAAATAAAACGATCAGTGCCAATCAGAGATATGTCTGCCAATTAAACGTTACCGATTCTCAGTATTCTCGAACCTCGTGACTGAATGAAATGGCCTATTATCAATTTTTATAATCCTCATGTGTCTTATAGAAAGAAATCCACATTCCAGAAAGAAATTTTAAATCTCAGGTGGCCACGAATAACTGTATGGACGTGTTTGAGGTTATCCCTGTTGAATGTTAGACTAGGTGAAATATTTAATAGAGGCCAATGGCGGTCGCCCTGGCTGCGAAGTCGTTGACCTGCGCCCGCCATGTACCACAACCAATCGTCCATGTACTTACGCCCTCCACGACACAAAGTCCAAAATAATACCCCCTTTTATTTCTACTTGCCGAATGACAATAGTTTGAGGGCCCATCACATGTGCTGCCAAAGTTATTCGTTTTATATCATAATTTATAGTTTGTCTAGAATTATCATCTGAAATGAGTAAGATTTCTTTACGACTGGTAAAGACCAAGTTTATCTAACACAAACATTATCTCATCGCAGACATTCGTGTTTGATGTGACCAGATAACGTCTTCCTCTAAACACCATTAGTGGCGAGACCTAAGAAATACATACAAGTATTATACCTGGCTTATACGCAATACGCAGCATACTTAGATATGTCTATACATATGATATAGACTGGGCAATAAAAATCGGTCTCATAAATACATTTTGGTAAATGATAATTAGTTTATTAATCGTAAATAAATTCGTATGATTTCTAATATAGTAAATCTTATGGTAATAAAATAATTAAATTTCTTATTAAATAAATCGGTTCCACTTAATTTGCAACGCAGTAAAAAGAGAAATTTAATTCGACAAATGAAACAACATGAAAAGTTGTAAACGCTGATTTGTGTCCTATTGTTCCGCTTGGTTAAATAAATTAAGAGAGTGTGGAGAGGAGCCGTTAGCTTATTAATTAGAAGGTAGGGCTTGAGAATGTGTGGGTTGAATGCGCGCGCGCAAACCGCGCTATTATTGTGAGAATGTACTTGAGACTGAGCGTAAGGAACGCTCGCTTCACGCATACCATTCCCAACGGGCTCTTGATCTGTTATCGCTTTTGGTTTAGATTTAGTTTCACTGTTCTCACGTAGAACATTCTTATGATCACAATTATTTTTTAGATTTTTGCTTACATTTAGCTTCTTAAAAAGTTCTTTTTAATATACTCGTACGTCTCTTATCCATCCATCTATAGAAATTATTCATTTTTATTCACACTATACCTGTAAATTCGTCCCACACTGGCCGCCATAACATTGCTAATAAAGATATAATTAATTGTTTATAATATTTTAAAAATAATGCTATACGACATTGTCATTCATTCGGTTACTTACTCGTCTTGATCTTTTCTAAAGCCTACTCATGAATTTGGATAGTGTACCGTGGGAAAGGTGTCTACTCCTGCGCCGACGCAGTCTCGTAGGTAGATGGGTATTTAACGGTGCCACCGTTACATACTGTAATGTTACTTTTAAATCAGTTTTAAGCGTACATATTGATTGGTTCGTTTTTTTTCTGCTTTACTTGCAACTAATAATAATTCATATAATATATTATTTAGATTCATGTTTTATTATTTTCGTATCTAAATAAAATTTTATATGACCTAGCCGAATGATGCAAGTAAAAGCTGTCGCGTGATTATTAGTTTTTAAATTAACTTAATTATTATTTCATCTACGACAATATACGTAAGTTATTCATGAATTAGTTTACAGCAATGTTAGATATTACGTAACTGAAATGCAAGTGTTGTCGTAAGCAATCCCCTTTCGCGAGGTTGTTGAACGTTAACTGCGTTTGTGTTCGGTGTTTTATTAATAAAAGCTCCACGGTGACGTGTATCGGCCGCCCGCCCGATTGGGCTATTTATTGATGCGCGCGCGCACTTCTTGATCGACTATCGATCGACTGCCGTAGCTTTGGTGGTTTAAGATAATTTTATTAAATATCATTGTTTGAAATAATTCGAAAATCAACTATAGTTAACATTTATATCTAATTGAAATTTTAAGGCGTTGCAGCCCCATATAACTATAACATTAACATTAAATCGATAAAAAATGATATTCTTTTGAAAAACGAATAAATATACTTTTTTAAATTTATTCGTTCGGTTATTCCATTTCAAAATCACTTAGTTGGTATTATTTATTTTCGTATTTCGCAGAGAAAGTTGGGAAAATGTATCAAGTACCTCTCTTATGACGTCTCTCCACGCACGCATTGATGGAGAAAGCTCCACATTTTAATAATGTGTTACATACGATAATTGTTATATTTTACATGTTGAAGTGTGTCTTATATGTAGTACATATTGAATAGTTTCATGACTGTATAGCGGTACATCCTGTTACCATTACCGACGGTCGCCACCGACCACCGTACCGTTACTGTCTTGATAGGTTATTTCACACTCTTGATGTGCTGTACTGTATATTTCAATTGGAATTAAAGCGTTTTTTGTATGGATGTTACTTATATTTTTAATAGAAAACAACATTGATTTAACCGAATATAGTCTCTGAACTACTATTGTCATGTAAATGTACCTAATTTTCTCTAAAAATATAAATAAATTAACTTAATGTGTTGGGGTTGTGTCATTATCTAATTCTATTCCACTCTTTATCTCTTTTAATTTTTCAATAATTCCTTTCTCCTTTTAATTAGATTGGTAAATATATTTGTTTTGTATTGGTTGACCATTATCTCATCAACATTGAAATGCATCGTTAAGTTAACTTAAACATAAAAAAGCGCAAGTTTATGAAGACGCTTAGTCAAAGAGTGTATCAGAAGGCGGTTGAGACACTCACGTTCACATAATGATTAGGTGCGGTGTAGAAACAAAGCGAAGGGGTGGGTCGGTCGCTACTCGCTAACAGCTGCGTGACTCGAGCCGCGCAGATGGCCCGACCTCGCCGCTCGCCTGCCCACAGCGAGCCGTAGCCTCCACACCACATAATATATCTGTCATGAACTCATACAAGTTACTGGCGTTCGTTGCTTTCGTTCTTCGTTTAGTTCATTAACTCGCGGGGGGTTCATTCGTGTCAGCGACTTCTTTAACGGCGGCGAATATCTGATAGATGCACAGTATCTTCTTTCGCCGATTTCTATTTATTATTGTTATATATAATACTGGATATATCCAAGATGTTAATTTTGTTTGTTGCATTTTTATTAAGTATCGTAGATAATAAGTATCAGTCTATGTCACTATCATAACATTTAAAGAAAGTAAGTTATCAACGGGGTAGCGCACCTCGCCCGCATCGGGTTGTTCGCGGGCGATCCGTGACGTCGATGGAGAGACGTGAGCGTGACGTCACGTGCACGTGGGCGTGTGCAAGCGAGACGGGTGCTTGGGGCCGCAGCCCAGAGGGACGAGAGCGGTGAGCCGCCCTCTGCGGAGGGCGCGCGCGAATTGACAGATTTCTACACGCTCGATACCATCTTGAATCGCATTAGAGCCCGCTCGCCGCAGCCTTAAATAGTTCCTACAATTTCAACAGTATGGTTGTTTTATAAAATACTAGTATATGTTTAACTTTTTATTTAACTATTTAAAACAGTAATCAGGAGGTAATTTAAACGTTAATAACTAGATTTTCTAATGTATAAGAGACTTTCCTGCTAGTTATTCGGAAGTCTCCGACAGGCGACATGAGGTAAACAATACGCGCGCGGATCGCGAGGCCGTAGTGCGACGTTGCCACACCGCCATTTACTTCATACAAGTAGCTGTCACGCGCTGTTTACTAGTTTTCTCTATCTTCACGATTCTTTTGATCTCAGAACAATTCATTTTTACTGTCACCGATCACGTTTTCACCTTCAAAATGATAAGTTCTCCATAATTAGTAATTAAATAGTACATCTTAATCACCCATATAACTTAAGATGAGCGATATCGTTTTTTATACCCTTTACGTCCTCCAGCAAGATCTCTTCAACAGGTCCCCAATGAGGGTGGCTATGGGGTGGGTTAGGCGAGTCCACCGTGCGCTGCAGTGTAGGCGTATCTGGGTATTGACGACGTAAATTGATGTAGGTACCGGACTTAGATTTGTGAAATGCAAGCTCTAACTAACTTTTGCTTCCTTCGACATATTTCGAATTTAGTGGATTTGTAAATTTTTAGACGTAATCATGCTTCACTTTCTGGTTAAAACAAAGCATTTATATTGTAGTTATTTTAAACAAATGAATCCCTTTTGTGTTTTGCTTGACTGCCGTAGTCGCCTTGAGGATTGTTAAGACTGATCGCTTGAATGCAACTCACGTCTAGCGAAGGTCTGAAAGTACCAGCTTCATTTACAATATAAAGTATTTTAACTTACATTATCTCCCTACTTAACTTTCGTTGTACCCCGACATTATTGTTACTTTTTAATTTTTGACATTGATTGTCACTTTACAAATTTGAATTTAGACCTTGTGGACCATTTATATAAATTCGACTTAAATGGAATGGTTATTACTTTTTATATACTTTTGAAAGTGGGGAAATAGTTTTTAATACTCTTCTTATAATATTAAATTTACAAAAGTATTGACTGTGTAAGGTGCTTGTAATTGTCGTCGGTTGGTTTGTTGAAGCCGGTGCGGCGGCGCGCATCTGTCCCGCTATCGATCCCGCCGCGAGGTGGTGCCAACCGCCACAACACCGGTACAAATATTCAACCTTGAACCCTCAACTATCTTTTCGATTCTGTTTTATATACACAGTGCCACCGCTAATCGGGATTACCCCAAATATGGCGATAGCGTATCCAAAGTTGTCGTAAATTACTACACGATTTTATGTTCGTTGAAGTTACTTAATAAGATTGACAATAGAAACGTTTTATTGCTTCCCGATTCAGATATAAACACTGAAGGAGTTATAAAATAGGTATTCGGTAGTAAAGCCACAACCTACTCTATTCATAGAGCTACATAAAAATTTAAGAGAAACAAATGTAGGTCAATGCATTTAATGTCTGTTTGGACATATTAGCTTTAAGAATGCCGGTAGGTAGATCGATAGTAAAACTTGGGTGTTATCGCGATGGCACCACGAGCCGAGCGGTCGTGACTGGCTCCAGTTAAATACGCTGGCATTGGCGGTGGAGTACAGTTGGGACCGTTCGCTTTAATGGCCTTCGGAGGTATAGCGATGGGGCCAAATAGGCCGATGCTGTAATTATTGCAATATACGCGCGGCACATTCATGTCGGATAAATTCCTCATTACTAAAACTTGTTTTCTGCACCTACCATGTAATGCAGTAACGATACCAGTTACTTATGCGTATAAGGACACGGATTGTACTGATATCTATGATGTAAATATTTCAAGAATCCACTGCAGTTTGCTTGGGCTTCATGATAATCACCGCATGTAATAGAACACAAACTTACCCGTCTAGATACCTCGTCTTTACCAGTTTATCTTTTCTGTTTTAAAATACGGAAGATTTTTAGAAAGTAATGAAAAAAAAAATTTTGAACATACTGGCAGGTGGCCCTTCTATTTGATGTTTAAATATGTGTTTTTATATTCTATGATTCATGATCAAGGAGGGTAAATACACATCGTGACTTATAAAATTTGCACGTCAGAACGGTGATGACGTCGCTAGTATATTTCTGCGAACGGGATACGAGATTTGAATCGTTGCTTTAGTATACATAGATTTTATTATTTTCTTTCAAGATAAGTAGTGACAAGCAAATTTTTATAAACGCTAAGTTACCAAATACTTAACTAACTTATGGATTAAGATATTATGTGTGTCAACACTCGGCTCATACGAGATAGATACTGGAAAAACTAGTTCAGTTGCTAGTAGAGATGGCGCGCTCTGCGCACACCTGGAGCGCGAATGTCAAGGCTGCACGCTTAGAAGTTGGAAGCGCTCCAGCTGCCTGCACGCGCTTTGAAACTACCATACACGCTACGATCTAACTAAACACTTCAATCAACTAATATTTGCTTTTAATGAAAAGCCTCGAAAATAAGAGCCTGCTCACTTGTAATACCCCTATTTACTGTTCACAAAATCTAAACAGCATATTGAACTATTTTTGTGAACACAGGTAATAAAAATATTTGCATACACGTAAAAACTCGTATCTGTGACAACATAAGGTTTACAATTCAATGTCGATAATAATGTTAGCGGCGCTGACGTTCGCATGTGTGTCGCGCGCGCGACAAACACAAGCACGTGCGCCGCGAGCGGTCTCATGACGTCACAGGGGTCGCCCCCGCCCCGCCCCACGGAGCGAGATAGGGACGGAAGAGGAGGTGCGGCAACGACGCGCCAGTCGTTTGTTTTCGCATGTAACACTAGTGATAGGCCGGTATATCTTCAATCTATCAAATGAGAATGCAACAACAACTAGCTTCGCTCTACACTGCAACACAACCTCAATAGTTGCCAATTGGCTACCTTTCTTAGCAAATCTGTTTATTGACTAAGTTAACTCAAAATATGATTTTGCAATAGAAAGTGACGAAATGAAATCGTCTAACTAGTTATGATAATTAATAAATAATTTTTTATCAAGTAATGTAAAGTACAATTTCGTCACATTCATATTACTATCTAATATGATAATATTTTTAGACGAAATTCCTACCTATCAGAGGCTCTTACTATAATAGAGATAATTTTGAAACAAAATTAATGTTTAAACTAATACTAAAAATATATTTTATTTGTTACAGAGGGTGACCAAGGTTCTTGGGAAAGCGGCCTATCGTACGAGTGTCGTTCTCTGCTGTTTAAAGCTCTACATAATCTTATTGAAAGGTACATTGTACATAGTATTTTACGGACACTTCTACTTTAAATCCGTAATCAAACAAAACTGTTCCGGTGATATCGGTAGCCAACAAGCTATAAACTGTTAGCTCGTAAATTAATAAAGGTGTATAAAAATTCGTTACAGACTGTTAGATATTTAAATGACAATAAACTTAATTTGCATTTGAAATGTCTAATTCTTTAAAATACGGATTAACTGCGGACTTGTTGACTACATAAAATATAATCGTAATTTACCTAAAATACCAAGATCTTCATTTTATAAATACCCGAGATTATACTCAAGTCATAGTACGCATGTCATGGTACATTTTGTCAATATTCGCGATATATCTAATCAGCGTGTTGCGACCCACACAATTAGTTATAATTTATTTTTAAACGAGCCAGTGATGTACTTGTTTATGATTTTGATTGTATATGTAAATTTAGATAGTGATCGTTGATCATATATTGTATATTATACTACGTAACTGAGGCTTCATCCGATTGCACCTGGCGCGGGGCGCAGAGGGCTGCGCGGGCGCATCGCCCCGCCTCATTGTTATGAAGGTCGTTGCATTGACGAGACGTTCTAAACGCTTCTTAACTTTTTTCACTCTAAACTATGCCGTTTTAAAACACAGATTAGTCGAAAAGCGAAAGTTTCCGCCGCTATTCTTATGAATCGTTGATGAGCGTGATGAGCGGCGAAACAACACGTTCACATCTAACCGATTGGTCTGTTGAATTTGAAATAAAATCGGCTATATCGCCATGCGCGCTGAAGATTACATTGACAGTCAAGGTCACCGTTTGTAGCCTGTTTGTAAACGGACACGATAATAAGGCTCGTACATGTAGTCGGAGTGGTTTTTAAACGCATCACCCGGGCACGGAGCCGGGTGCGCGGTGGAATCCGTGATATGAACGAAATCCAGACGAGTCGTTGACCCCGGCAGCGGCACGTCAAAGTAACAATGCGTGTGTCGAGACGTTACTATCGCGACGATTCTCCAATGTGTGCCGTCATAGCATCGTACAGTCAACTTTTTTTAACCGCTTTGAAAGAAAGAATTTTTGATAAAATTAACAGTTACACAATATAAAACGTATTTAGTACATACGCAAATTTTAAGCATTTCTCTAGTAAGCAATTGTATTTAACGGAAAAAGAAAATTTACAGTTAGAACTACATAGAATTTAATTGCGTACGCTAAGAAATATATGTAATAATAAATTCAATATAAAACGAAATCTTAAAAGTAATAATTGTAATAGTTAAAGTCAAACTTAGTTTAATGATCGATAACTGACAGTATTTAAGGAAAATATACACTGTATAATAACATTAAAGGTTAATAATTAAAATTTTAATAATATAATGGTGACCCCAATTTAATTGGGATTTTCTACGCTATATTTCGATATGTATAACAGCGCCCTTCTCGTATACCACGGCTTAGAGGGAATCTTTTTATCCTCCACGGGTTTCTCGTACGCGACATGCTATGATTTTATTACCCGTTGTCAACTGTATGATGATCCCGTTTCATTTTATGGTTGTGTGTTCTTTAGGAAGTTAATTGTAATTGTCTCCTGCATGTATAATTCATTTTGCTGTTACAAATTGGAATTAGATGTTGATACTACTTACCAATCGATGCCAATATTCATTTCTTTAATATACTATGTTACCCCCGATGGTAATCGAAGCAGTGGTTCGTTAGGGCGCTACATGTAGGTACTTACGGCTAGACCAACAAATTCTTCCATAGAAACAAATGATTCAGACGTTACTTACGTACAAGTAATGCAATAGCAGACAAAGAAATTCGCTACGGTTACATATCGCGGCGCACAATCGCATACTTACGGTATTACATATAAACAATTATATAGTCATACATTGAACAGCAGATTAGGTACGTAAATCGTTTGATAGAAGCACGAAGGCTCCGATGACATTGATTTGCTCATATCTTTATCTACCAAGTGATTATGTGTATATCATTCGTTTTGCAATTGTAATTATCTCGTGATGTACGTGTTTATTTATAAAAACATTTGTCGAAGTTTTCGAAATGTTTTAACACGTCGACCGACGCGATTTTAAATTTATTTCGTATTGTATTTTATTTATTTAAATATGTGCATAATACGTATATATATTTGTAATAACATAAGAAAACCTCAATGACCTCATTTAGTTTTCAACAATATAGTGGTTAGTTTGATTAATAATTTATTTTTGGTTAGATGTTATTGTACTCTGAATTAGTTAGATGTCAAAATGTATTTATGATAATATGTATTGTGTATGCTATGTTTTGCAGATGCTTGTTGTCGCGAGATTTTGTGAGACTGGGCAAGTGGTTTGTACAACCGTACGATGGAGACGAGGAAGATGTTGGCAAAAGGTATGCCAGTACAAACATATCTATTTATATAAACCACACCGTAATGTGTGAAATATAAAAAGGTGTTGGTAATGGAAGTTTGTTTGAGGCAACTGCTTTAAATGGGTTGTTTTCAAATACACTAAAATGATAACACTTCCTAAATAAAAATGGAGAATTCTGTGTTGCACTTGTTAAGACAAGAGTGTGACTTCGTTCCTCTTCATACATTAAAAAAACAGTACTATCGCTACTGAAGCAGTATAGCCAATACACACAACATTTTTTTCTATCAATTTTAAGAGAGATACATTATTAAACGGCTATTGTTATTTAAACTTTTTGGTCCTTCGAGCCGAAGTATACATGATATTGCATTGTCCGTAGCCCGTGGCACCTGTCATTCTCGTTCGCTTTCTTCCTGCATGGCGAAAGTACTGTGTGCGCATCGGTGGATGTGCGCCAACACCCTCCTGTGCGTACGCTCACCGCGAAGCGACTTGCGCGGCTGCACGCGCCGCTTTCGCACTCGCCTCCCGACAACAAGGGTAAATTTTAAAAGTGGATTTAATCTTAAAATTGTATTCAAATAAAATATTTCCATTAACATTAAAGTTACAAAATTACAGGTCAAACGCGTTTGTTTTATTTAATAATTACTAGTGAATGAACCTCTTTGATTTAAGCATCTCTTAACAGCCTTTAATTCCCAAAGTTACCATAGTTAGCTGTCCCCGTAGCTTTATGTGGAAATGTTACATGGTAAAAAGTATCAGCTGTGGCGATAGATATGTTTTATTTGTGCATCGAATTAGCAGTCAAAGACAAACAAACCAATAATGTTTTGTTATCCATATTTCAGTGATACTGGCCCCCTTCGGTCTAGAAGGACGAGTGACTGGTAGGGAGTGGAATGATTCGGACCCTGCCACCGCTCGTCTTCTCGACGCTTGGCGACAGCTCTATCCGCTCGAACAAGCTACTGGCGCTGTTGAGGTATCAAATATATTACAAGTATAATGTTTTGTACAACAACTAAATCTAACCCTTTATATCGTACTCACGTAAATCTTAGGCGATACTTTGCAAGACTAAAATAAGACAATATAGATCTTAACTCGGTACATGTGCCAATTACTAATGTACAACAAATATAATTTTTTTGTTCTAACTTCTTTCTAGACAATTTAAAAAAAAACTAAATATATGTCATATACATAAACATATTAAAGTTATACCATATATAATATATATTTCTCTTGATTGCTAAGCAATTTTTATACAAACAAAACCTTTACTCGGAAAAGAATACCTGTACGTTCTTAAACAGAAGTCCGCAATATTAATAAATTGATGTGTAGTTTCGGACCAACACGAATTTTCAATGCGTCCATGGTTAAATAAATAATTAGTGTGGATATTACAAACTTATTTGTCGTTTCAGGTGGAATGCGGTGGTGTTCGCATGCGCTACCCGGTGCCTTACGTCCTTGTGACAGAGATGGAGACGAGCCGAGGCAGCGCACCACCCGCACATGCGCTCGCAGCGCGTACGCTTCGTTCGCTCACCACGCCCACCCCGCACCAGGTATACAACTTACATACATTTCAAAAACATAAATTTTATCCTGTTCACATCACAACTAAGCCCATTGAGATAAATTTGTCTTAAATATGATGAAAGGTAGTTTTGTTAAATGGAAGTTGGAAACAAAGCTTTTTTAAAAGTTATAAGAAGTTTTGAGTATACTTCCTACAAAAAGAGAGACAGCCCCGAATAATAAAGATATCATTGGTATATTGTGTCGTAGCTTGGTTAGTCTGACACTTCTTCTAATTTATATATAAAGTTATTCGTTTGTTTTTATAACACTATGTTATTTTTTCAATTTGATATATCAACCGTTATTGTAGACGGCAGAGGCGTGTTTTGCGGATACATCTGGCGACCCCAACGACGACTTCGCGGACCCAACTCGTAAGACGACATGCGCCTGCGCCAAGTAAGTGCAATCTTTATGCGAAACCTCATGCTACCAACACACATACCGCTATTTTAAATTATTGTTACTATTTTCTACGCTTGGAAGTCAACAGTTTAATAATCTGTTTTATTATTTTTTAATTGTTAACTTCCAAACTATTTTACATAAAGTAGTTAGGAGCAGTAATATAGTTGTAGTTGTATGAGAATTGTGTGTTATTATATATTGGAGAGAATATTATATCGTATTTATTATTTGATGCTATTTAGTTGGTCGACAGCATTCAACAAGTTTATCTGTTTGATCGTTGGCTGTCGAATAAAACGTGGAACAATGCAGGGTGTAGATGTAGATAGGTAGATGTTATGTATGTGAATGTTCTAGTATATAATATGTAGTATAAGCCTTAGTGGGAGACACTGACGCACGCGTGGCGGCAGTGTCGCGAGCATGGACTTATCGATGCATTGTTGTGTTAACTCTTCACTCTTGAGAATTAACGTAATGTACAGTGCGTCGATATATTCATTGTAGAATGACGCGCGCGCAAGCTTTTGTCACACTTTGCGTGTAGATACGTTCTTAGCTTCAAAAGCATTTAGATACTAAAGTAAAATGGAAGTTTCGCTTCTTTACCCGACTATGGTGAAGTCTGTTAATTTAACAATCTCTGTTTCAATTATACTGCTCCGTAGTTATGAATAACTTAGTTTACTAATCATTATGTATTCATGCTAAAGTCACAGTCGTCGTTAATTTTGAAGTGGAAATAAATTTTGGATTTTAAATTATAATACACCCAATGCATGTTTTTATTATTAACCGTAGTCGGGTTTTTTTAGTTATTATTATAGCTTTGTTATCGATTCGCTTGTGGCATTACGAATGCCGCTTAAACGAGGCTTATAAAGTTGCGATAGCGGTGGAAGGTGAGCCGCAAAGTGTGATAAGAGTGGGTTGGGCGGATCGGTGTGGGGCGGGCGTGTCTGCGGCCGGCACTAGCGTTGTGTTGTGCAGGTGGCGGCGCCGCCGCGCCCCGCGCCCGCTGCCCTTCCACCGCCGCGCGGCGCCCCGGCCGTCGCGCGCCGCTCTCACGCGCAACACGCGGCCAGAGCGCATGCACAGGGACGACCCTCACGTTATGCAGTGAGTACTACAACAGCAACTGACTATCGCAAACCCTTCGACGATTACACCAACCCCACTTAACTCTGTAAAACGTTTAATTCTTAATGAAAATAACATTTGGGCTTAAAGTAATTGTTGAACGGTACGCACTAGGCTTTCATAAGCCTATCACTGATGTCTGGTATGACACGAACGATATGCGGCGCTATTGCAAGATCCACTTCAGATATCACACGATGTGTATAATACATTTTGCATTCACATTTACATTGTTCAGTAACAGAGCCTATAGCTATCGTTTAACGCTTATAAATTTTAAAATATTCACTGTAATGATAATAATTATTATCAGTCGTGTCGTACAAACATTCTCATATTTCAAGACAAAACTACGTCTCGGCGCTGGTGTCTTCATTTTACGTATGTAAGTCTTCCCTTGTCACTTGGACGTAACATATACGACATTACTTTTCACATACATGTGGGCTACCCAGTCGTCGAATGAGCAGTAAGTCAATATTATCTCCGAGTACGCATGTAGATAACGACTGTACACAAATAATGCAATGCAATATTGATGCATGCCATATTATGCCTTATATTTACTATTTATCGCATTTAATGCATGAGCTAATAATATTTTATCTATGTAAAATTGCATGTTTTGTGTCTTTCTATGATATATCCTATTTATAAATTCACATTATCCAATTTTCGTTCATGAAACTCACAATTATCATTCAATTACTAAAACTATTAAATGACATTGGATTTAATTTTATCAATTATTGGTAGTTCCTATCTTGAAAGTTGCTGGTAAGTCAATATTAACATTCTTAGTGTCTGAAACATCATAATTGTAATTGAAAACAATCAAACTTTTAGTTTGTTGAACTTCTAATAATGAAATTAAACTATTCTATACTAGAACGATAAGAGTTGGGTTTAGTAAAACAAGAAATGGATGAACATGGAAGGGAATCATGGATGGACATAATAACATCTACCTCATCTCGGTACATTTAACTCGCTCGGTTGTCATTTCATAATATTTAAGCTCTACTGATTTAAGTCTTAACGTATCCGAAGTGTAAGTTAATATTTTTTTTACCATTTAACAATTGGGACTGATCATGAAAGTATTCATTTTTAAGCACTGAATCAATAAGTATTCTGATTTTAAATACAAAATAAAAATCCTCATGCCTACTAATGCAAAATGGAAGTGTATTTAATAAAGCTAGCAAAGATTTATCTCATATCTGCCGCAGTATATTAAAATAATGTATATAGAGTATACTTTATAGAGTAGCATTTATCAAACTATCACAGATGCATATGATAATTATTGTTATTTACTTTTTAGAGCTAATAGTTGCAGCGGTGGTAACGGCCGCGGCACGTGCTCACCTGCAAGCTGCGGTGGTGCCTCGCCAGCCGCGCCCGGCTCAGCGCCTTCGCCTCATCATACTGCCATACCCTCCCATCAGGTATAAACTCACTATTTCTCTATCGATTGAATTTAGTTTCGAAAATTCGATCGTTCTTTGACCTTAAATATCATGTTTATTCCCGTAGCAGTAGTGAGTAAAAGTTATATTGGGTGACTTTAAGATGTTGATATGGATAAGCAGGGCCCGAACGTGCCGACCACGCTGCACACGCCGGCGCCTACGCCCGACCCACTCGCCCCGCCCACACCTGTGCCGCCCTCCCATCATCACAAACTCTATACGCAGGTGAGTTTTCTGGTAATGTGGCGCTTCTAAGGTTATTTAAAAAAGTTATTGTAGACTAAGCTGGATTGGTTTATGCAGGGCGACTCCCCACCGCAGGGCGGCGCGCTGAGTGGCACGGCGGGCGCGTGTCAGTCGCCAGCTGGCGCGACAGGCGGGGCGGCAGCTGGATGCGGGACGGCAGCTGGGTGCGGCATGGGGGCGCCGACCGCTCCGTTGCCGCGCCGTCCGCTGCTTCCCGCTGCCGAGAAACGACTCGATCCACTTGAGGACGAGCATTCGCTGCATATGCTCTATGATTACACTACCGTACATGCCTGGTGAGATAGACATTAATTTTAAATGTATATATGTATTGTGAAAAAAAAAAACTAGCCGAGCATGTATTTCACTTAAAAATGTTTATATGATTATAACGGAGCTGTAGGCTAAGATCGGAATGATAATTTTATAGTTCAACTATATTAAAAGGCAGAGCTTGTTTCGTGTTTACTACAATAGAATCACTTCGCTTATTTGATTAATTTTCGGCTATTAAAGAATTTGGTTTTTCTTAGGTATAAACAATTGAAAGTTGTAATGGGAGGCTTAAATATTTCTATATTTCTTAAACTCTATTATGATATTTTATTAGCGAGTACCACGGTCACATCGAAATGTGAGTGCATCATCGATGTGTATTAATGTCTCGCGATATAACTGCCCAAAGCGCGCATCAACCTTGTGCAAGCTTTCAATGGCTGTGTTCAATCTTTGGCTACATAATATTGTTATTGTAACTGTACTATATATACATTCAATTGATAATGCCTATTTTAGGAATATCAAGAGATGTCTCTAATATTACCTACATTTTTTAAACTAGGCTTGAACATCCAGTGAAACGGTTCAAAAGCGATGAGAACACATTTCGGAAAGAGCTAGCATTGGGAAGTAGCGGTGGGGACCTGTACGCGGGACAGGAGTACACGCGTCCGCCGGATTTCGTTCATACAGACAGACTCGACATCAAACACGAGAAAGTTGAACAGGTTAGTAATATTATCAATTAATCCTCAATATCACATAGATATTGCAGTAATAGAACATTATTAAAGTTATAATTACTTTCTTTCGGAAATGACAAAACATTTAAATAGAAGAGGAGGTTTCTGGACATTGTTGGTCTTATCATTTTAAATTTTGCAAGAATTAAATATGACAACAGCAGATTTTTAATTATTAAACGAAATCGAATGTGTTTATTATAGGAGGACATAAAAGACTACAAGAACCTATTCAGGTCGGACGGTCTGTGTCCGAATCTCAAAGACCTGGATCAGATCTTCGATAACTCAGATGACGCCGCCAGCGGCGATGAGACGGTAAGACTTGTGAGTGTTCCTTTGTTTACTATGCCCTAATAACCCCCATATTTGTATAACCATGATTAGGTGAATGTACTTATTCATCTTTAGTTTGCTTTAAGAAGAAAAACTTACTATTAATTATATTGCAAATTATCAATACAGTAATATATGTATCGAATTTTTTTTGACATCGAACATATAATGTACTCATTTATTTGAGGTATTAAGTTGTTCAACGTTGTCAGTTGCAAGTTCAGACGCCACCGGACTCGAATAAGTCCTCAGAGGTGCGATGCGTGCGCGCTGAAGAGCTCAGCAAGATGTTCCCAACACCGCCCAGTATGGAGACGCATGCGCAATCCTCGCCCGGCTTCTGCCAGGATGAGCCAATCACTAGTGGACCGCTCACCAGGCACGGCAGCCCGCCTAGAGATCCCATTGAGGTATAAGACAGCATACATATTCAATACGTTTTAAATACCAATATCTAATTAGGAAAATCCTAGATGTTTAATTCATAACGATTACTGTTTCACTTTACAGGACTGGTCCTATGTGTTCAAACCGGCCACTGTGTACAAGTATGTGGGTGCATCGAAGTACGCACCTTTGAGTACGCTGCCCAGCCAGCTCCTGCCCCCCGTGGTATTGCCGCCGCACGCTGTGTACAGGCCCCGATGGCAGCATGACCGTGATGCACCTGATAATGAAGCGGCACATACACATTGCACTACGGAAGCTGGTAAATGTCGAAGTAGAATATAATAACTTAATCTTATATCTATCTAACTTTAAGTATGTCTCGACTTTGTAGTTCTTTGCTTATATAGGCCTAATGTAAATGCAGCAATGTTTTACATTTTAGGTGCAACGACTACAACGAACACGGTAAGCACCAGTGGCGGTGTCAAACGTGCCCTATCAGTTACGAATGAGCGGACGAGTGCTGGTGGTTCTGTAAACTCGTGTGCCGGATCGCGACCGGCCGTAACGCCTTCCCCTCGCCGGCCCGCACCCATCCCCACCTCGCCCGCCTCGCCGCGCACGCCCGCGCCTGCCTGCCCACTGCTACTTAATGTGCTGCTTGCGGACACGGTGCTGAATGTGTTCAGAGACCATAACTTCGATAGCTGCACGCTCTGCGTGTGTAACGCTAGCGGAAGGGTGAGTTTATCGTGTCTTTATGTCGTTCATAAAAACTTTCGTGTCTAAACTAGTTAAAATAACTAATTAAATTTTTTAACATCAGCTCAAATATATATCATGTTTTTATGTTGATTGTACTCTGTACAGAGTGTGGGTAATATACGAGGTGCGGATGCGTCGACGTACTTGCCTGGTGTAGAATGGGGCGGAGGTGTCGAGGACGAGCCAACGCGATGTTCCTGCGGCTTCAGCGCAGTGGTAAATCGTCGCCTCGCGCACCGCGCTGGACTCTTCTACGAGGTAAAATAGTGCTTACTGTTTTGGCGATATGTAATAAAACGTTTTGGTGATAAATAACATTAGAACTGAGAACAAAAGCTTATCTCAGTCTAACAAGATATATAATTACATGTCGTATTTTTCTGTAAAAACAGGATGAGTTGGAAATAACTGGTGTTGCGGAAGAGCCACGTCGGCGAAACGAATCTGGTGGTGGGCTCGGTGATGTGGCCAGTGTTCTGGTCGCGCAATGCGCCGCACCAGCTGGTGGCAGCGCATCTGCACTCGCACGAGCGGCCCGGCGAGCCGCCGCCAAACATGCGCCCAGACACACTGATCGTCGGCTGAACTTGCTCGAGTCAGTACTTTACATATCAAATTTAATAAAATTTAAATTTTAAAACTGTTGTTAAAAAATTATTATCTATCCTACAGATACTCAGACGGTGGCGCCGCTGCGATATGTGCGCTGAGAGCAGCGGCGGGCGGCGCGCCCTCGGTCGCCGCCGTCAAAAACAAGAACGGCATCACTACAGGCGCTGTACATCGCTGGCCCTTCATTGGTGCACGTGCGCCGCGCTCCTCGAGGGATGTCGTTAGGTAATATAATCATATAAAATTCCGAAATGATTACTATTTTCTAAGTTGTAGATATAAAGAATATATATTCTTAAAAGAATGTGTATTTTAAGAATATAAAATCTATTAATACAGATTAATGCGCCGCCTCCGACCGTTGCTACAAGACGCGATACAGAAGCGTTGCGCAGGCGCTCGCATGTGGGACGGCGTCACTGGTCCGCTGACCTGGCGGCAGTTCCATTTGCTCGCCGGTAGAGGTAACGAGGACCGGTGTGAGCCGCAACCCGTGCCGCCGCTACTTGTGGGCCACGATAGAGATTGGGTGTCACTTTCTCCGTACGCGTTGAGACACTGGGAGCGGTTATCGCTTGAGCCCTATTCCTATAGTCGTGACGTAGCGTATGTGGTGATTGCGGCAGACGGCGAAGCACTGACGGAGCCAGTGCGAACGTTCTTCCGAGAGCTTTCCGCCGCGTACGAGGCAGCGCGCCTCGGCAGACATCAGCCCATATCAAGGATAGCTAGGGATGGTATCATCCGGACTGCTCCTGCTGATATCGATAGGTATTTGCACTTATTTTATATATAAATATCTAAAAGTTAAATCTCTTTCCATTTGTGAAGCTTGTTTAGTTCCATGCGATTAAAACAAGTGTTCAGATTTTTAGATCAGGGTGATCGATCACACTGAAATAAACTCATTTTCTGGCTGTCTCACCTATGGCGTATAGTAATAGGATTCGATTTATTAAAAAGTGAATTTTCCAGGGACACAAATTGTGAAGAATGGACGGGCGAGTTACCACCGGGCCGGCTGGGCGAGTACGTGCGCGCGTACGCTGAAACGATGCGGTCGAATCTCGTGCCACAATTAGCCGCTTTAAACGTTGACAAGACTCTATTTGAATGTGAGATATCCATACATAATTTATATTTTTAAAAAATCTAATTTAACGGAGTTCTTAGTCACGAAAGTTGTCGCCTATGTTGGAAGGTCATTTTATTGTTTTCTATATTCTTCTTTCAATTAAAGTGTTATTATATGAAAACAAACATTGCTATATATTTTCTTATATTGTAGCAAGCAATAGTACGGCAGCAATGCGGCCGCCAGCAGCACCTGACCGGCCGGACACTCCCAGCGGTACAAGTGCGGAGCACGAGGCGGAATCGGGTGCGACGAGCAGTGCAAACGGGCTGGGCTCTGCGAGCGGCGCGTGGGAGGAAGACGAGGGCGGACCGCCAGCCCTCGTCGTGTACGTAGTGGAACCGCCTGCTGCGCACGCGCACCGCCCACGCGCGTTGCACGCCCTACTTAGGCTTGTCGCACAAGCGCATCACCATCTACATCATCATAATCCGCTTATTAAGGTGACATAAATATTATTATTATAAAACGTACTATTTTAGAATTGGTGATTACGTAATGAAAAACGTATAGTTAACCTCAGTAGTCTGAGTTGTGGCAAAAATCCACTGTCTGCTATTGTAACCAGGATTTTCCGTATAAGTAGATATTAATCTACTTATGCGGAAAATCCTGGATCCTGGATCCTTATACGGAAAAAAATAAAACATTTATAATTATATAAATGTTTTAATAAATATTATAAATCACATATGTGCATTTTATATACGTAGATAAGAATCGCCTAATTATATTAATTAAGTTTTAACGTCGTTTAAATTAGTGTTATGATGTGTACTGTGTACAGTGTACACTGTTCCTAGATTAGTAATTCATTTTCATATATTCTGTTTAATTAACAAAATAGTGGTATTAAATTTTCAATAATAATATTTATATTATCTTTGTTGGTACAATTTATATATATAAATTACGTGTCACGTTGTTTGTCCGAGATAAACTCTGAAACTACTAAACCGATTTTAACGATTTTTTCTTTAAAATGAGTGCTATGCTCCATCTTAAAAGATAGGATACTTTATTTATCCATTTATACTCGAAATATTATTTTATTATGAATTATTATTTGTATATTTGGGAGTTAAAATTATCTTTTTGCTCCAAACGATTATAACTGTTGTTAATCTGTTGACTAAATTGAGTAGGTATTTAATAGATGGCACTGTGTTAAAGGCACAAACGTTTCAATAATAATAATATGTTTACTAAATACAATTTAATATAACAAAAACCTTAGCCACAACAATGCGTGGCCGGGTCATCTAGTAATATATAAATATTTCTATTATATATAAATATTTTTAATTTATAGTAAATAAATACATTATCCATTAACATTTGAGTAAAGCAATCTTTGCGATACAGTACCTGATATCCATACCTAAAATAGTTGTTTTGTCCAGATAATATCTCTGGAAGGCGTGTGCGAGACGTGGTGCGGCGCAGGCGGCGGTGGTGGCGGTGGCGCATTGGCCAGTGGGCCCGCGCTCGGTGCAGAGTTGCGTGCGCTCGCATTCAGCGTGTTCGCGAGCACACGACGCAATCTCTTGCACTCACCTAACGGCAAGTCCCTTACTGGCTTCGGTACAGCTGCCGACGCCAATCTTTTCCTGTCGAATAAGGACGTGAGTATATTATCTTATTATTATTTTTTTGTTTAGAACTTTTTAATATCTAAATTGTAATATTTTACATATTTTTTGGACTAATCCCTGTAAATTTTCGTAGGAAAAGAACCGTGCGCCCTATCGTCTATTTTCACCAGCGTGGGTTCTAGCGCCGCCTCGCGCGTTGAAAGAAGTCGCGGAGACGTGGGGCCAGGCGGGCGGCGAGCACGGAGCCGTACTATATGTTGCGTACTGCCTCTCGCATGATCAGCGGTGGCTCCTCGCAGCTGCGACAGATGCGCGTGGCGAGCTGCTGGACACCGCCGCCATCAACATTTACGTGCCCGCTAGGTAACCTACATAAATTATGGTTATTTAAATTTTAGTTAAAGAATATTCTTGAACATGGCTTTCTTGGGATATTTATTAATAATAATTATACATTTATATGTTTAGATCACGCCGAAAACGCGGTGCCCCAGCTCGGCGACTCGGCTTAACAAAGCTGATGGACTTTACGCTGGGCGTCATGTCGCAGGCTGCACAGCCATGGCGTCTCGTCGTCGGACGCGTCGGTCGTATCGGTCACGGCGAGCTTAAGGGTCAGTTTTTCCGCTAAATACATGATTCAAAAAGTTGTATTTCGTAACACTTAAAGTTGCAATTACTTTTTTCTAAAAATTGTATCGCACTGTTCAATGAACAACGAAATGTGTTGAAAATAGTTTTAAAAGAAAACGCAACCGCAGGTTGGAGCTGGCTGTTGTCGCGACCGAATCTAAGTCGTGCGTCAAGTACGTTGCGCGATATGTGTGGCAGCTGCTCGTTGTTGTATCCAAGCGGTGCGCCTTGCATTCTCTCCGCCTGCCTTGTCTCCACTGAGCCGGATTCATGTCTACGCCTCATGGCCGACCGATTTACGCCAGACGAACGGTTCTCAAAGGCCTCCATACAATCACACTTGCACACACCGAGAGACGTCACCGCCACGCATATTCTTGTCTTTCCCACCTCGGCCACTACACAGGTTTGCATACTTAATTATTTTTTATAATTTAATATATAAAGTCAATGCAATAATGGTTATAACGTAACTGATATATATTCTTTCAGTCGAATCAGATGCCATACGAGCAACCGACAGCGAACGGCGAGGAAAGTGATATGCTACTAATGGGTCTCGAAATGGTTGACGAGGATATCGCCGAGGTACAGATGACGGACTTGCTTATCAACGACATGTTCACGTGCTGGCAAGCCGGCAGTCCGCGTGCCTCTCCGCGCCGCGACGACGATAATAACAGCCGCGATGGCAGCCCTCATCACAACCACATGGCCGCTGCCGCCGGTCACTATCAGCGAGAGGATGACCATCAGCCGGTCAGTCAGATGTTATAACATATGTAAAATTCCTAAGTATATCTTGTAATTCGTTATTTTTAAGATCCTTTTGTTAAAACATATGTCACGGGACTTCTGACTTGTTCTTTTATTTGTACAGATATGCTGTCTATTATTAAACTGTTTTATTCATATTAAAGGAGCAAGTGGGTACAGTGCTTCAGCAACCACTGGCACTGGGCTACTTAGTGTCGACGGCACCGTTGAGCGCGATGCCGAGTTGGTGGTGGGCAGGGTGTGCGCATTTACGTGACGCGTGTCCGGCCTTCCTGAAGAATGCACTCCACCTGCAGTGTAGCGTGCCGCCACACGACGACTACGCCTTCACGCAGCGACGCGACCATAACGCACATCCGTTAGATTCCACCACAACCACGGATGTACTGAGGTACACATCAAAACTGATATAATGTTTGCTTTTATTTAAAATTTGCATAAACAATGACTATGCATGCCCAATGACTAACAAGAATAAAAATCAAGAATATTTATTAAAACTTAAACATTAATATGTTGTTAAAAGTTATCGATTCATAAACAGAAGAATTCAAACAAACTTTTGTATTGCAGATACGTACTGGAGGGTTACAACGCACTCTCTTGGCTGGCTCTAGATGGCACTACTTATGACCGTATGTCTTGTCTACCACTTCATGTGCAAGTGCTCATGCAGCTGTACCACACCACCGCAGCCCTCGGCTGAACTGCACTGGGTATAGCATCAACTCTTGATACCAACCTATTTTTGACAAAGATAGTTATTGAGCTGTTTAATGCTACAAAAATATAATCACAGGTGTTCGACATCCAAGAATGGAGGGATTTAGTGATAGTGCTGAGTTATTGTAGTGAATTGTTTGTGGAGATAAGAAAATAATGAGAGATATTGTAGCAGATCATAATGTAATAGATTTCAACAATTATTGTTACAAATGTTAATGAATGAGAAACTTGAGTTTATTTTGTTGAATAATAGTACTCGAATCAATTTAACTTTTAAATCAAGTTGGGTTAAAAATGACTAGGAATCAAAAACATTATCTGACTGCCTTTTCAAACGTCAGCTTCTAAAGATCTTATTCTAATATGTAGTAACTTGTTAGTATTTTGGAGAGATCATCCACAAAGAATGTGTCAGAAGCTTACATTTATTCATCAAAAAAAAAGTTAGAAGTATATTTTATAAAAAGTAGATTCGCCATACAACTGCCACATATCTTCTAATGGTATTTAAAGTTTTTTAAAACGGACACAATTTTAGTGGTCAAAACGGCCTCTAAACTGGATGTTAGCTGATATTCAGAATATCAAGCACACGGAAATTTTTATAGTTTCAAATTGTTCAGAATGAAATATATGCTACTGTCGTGAAGTCCAATCGTTTTAAACAGGACATATCCCCTTATGTATACATCTTATACATATGTTTGTGTTTTATAGATATGTCGTTAAACTTCTTCTAAATCAATGACATTATCAGTTATAACCCATGAAAACTGCATAACATCAATTATTTTATGTATTGTGCCAATCTTACTTCTAAAAATATATTACCAAAATATAAATTTTTATTTCATGTTAAATGTTATATTGTATTATACAAGAGATTAAACTCCGTAAACCAAATATTGCGATATATCGCGCACAAAATACGAATAGTGACAGTATGTATTTTTAAGCCAAGATGAACTACGATGTTCTAGTAAATAATCTATCAAAGGTCCAATTTGGCTCGTAAAAAAATGTTAAGTATGAAATTATCGTGTTAGTCTCATAAGGTCATTTGATTTGTCTTAGTGCGATATTGATTCTTCCATTTACGTCTTTCTTTTCACATACTTCCAGTGTTGCTCCGTTCATCTATTTACTTGTAACTATCATGAACATACCTCATTTTCATATTTAAATTCGAAATAGTTTTCTTCGAATATTCTTAGTAAATGTATTTTAAGTGTTTACAATAAACTTACCCATAGTTGAGTGCTTATTTTACAGTAAATTACAGTTTAGAAACATATTGTATTGGGCCTAGTAACCATTTTTTCCATACTTCCTTCCTTCATCTTTGTTAGTTGAAAGTATAGAGTCACAAGGTCTGTAGAACATCTTATAATATAAATGTGTTGTTGTATTGTACTGTGTATATTTAAAATGTTTGTTTTGTTATCAAACCGGTATCAATTACCAAAGGCATTAGATACTTCATTTAAGGAGTTCTTAGATATTTTTTTAAACATTTTTAAAAGATTTTCATCACAGGGTTTTCTTTTTATTTCCAGGATAAGTGTTAATATCAAAATTGTTTTAATACCATATTCAATTTATTATATAAAATATTATTTTTGTATGTAATTTATTATTTTGAGATGTTTGATATTTTTTTTCTGACCGGTTATAAAAAATGTAGTCTTATTAGTGAACAGTAAAATGATCTAAATCATAATTTTAGATCAAATTCAATTTTTATAATCTGGGAGCAAATGGCAATTTTTCAGAAATATTATCACAAAGTTTTTACTAGGAAAAATTTTTGCTACAATAATTATATAATATAGCCAACTGCCAAGCATGAGCGAATGTTGGTGGAGAAGATCTTTTCTGTTCCACCACAACACTGTTTTCATATGTACTAATTATAGTCAAAAATAAAATTGCTAGGATGTAGTTGACACACCTCTAAACTGCAAGGTCTATATCATTTAAGAGGCCAATGTCGCAGTCACAGTCTGAGCCTTAATTAATTATTAATTTACTGGAAGTTTGCGACATGGTAAAGCAATTTTATGGTTGACTATATACATTGATTTTGAAGTAATTAGTAACACCAATAGTTAGACGTTTACAATAGATATATAAAGAATTAGGGGTCACATTTGAATTAGCATTTGTATAATATTTAGAAGTCGTTTTATATAAAAATATTTAAATGTAATTAATTATGATGAGAAAATGTTGGTTCGTCGAATCTCGGGCAGTTTGGTAGTTATATGAAATTTTCTATTTTAATATATAATAGTTGTTATACATGTATAAGTGACGGAATGATATGGATGGCGCTTTTAAAAAAACATGTTATACTGTGTTTTGGACCTTTTTAATAAAATGATCATTGCATTGACATTTAAACATAATATTTTTTCAATATTGATAAATTTTGTTTTAATCGCTTACAAAATGTTTTTATTTGTAATATCAGCAGCAGTAACTGATATAGGTAAATTGTACAGGTTTTGTATGATTTGATGTCTCTACGTCATTTATATTATCTGTATTGTCGGCTCAACCGCGACTTAATTGAATTATGCCTAGTTGAATATGTATGAAATGTTTTAAATGTGTTACAGCATTTGAGAATATTTAATGATGTTGTATATAGTTTATATTTTGTTTTATAAAATGACATTTTGTAAATAGGTGACATAGTGAAGTACCGTTAATTACTTTGCCGACTTTGCCATTGTGTAATGGAGCACATTCTAAAGAAACCACTCGTAATATTTTGTACAGTTGTTAAGCGAGATTCGTAGTTGAATGAATTATTTTTAAGATTTCGTTTTTGACCTTTTTTGTTATTGTCAATTGTCAATTTTTTAGGGAATTGGGATTATACTGTAAATAGACCTCACCATACTAGTTGTAAGATGAAATCCAATGATTGATGTGGAAATCAAATTTTCTAAATGGAGCAATCATTAGGATTCGTAAACAAAATGTTAGTATAATACTTGATATTAATATAACTTTATAAATAACTGAAAATAGGTAATAATAATTATGAATAAAATATTACATATTTAGACAATCTTTTCATTTACTATCTGCTTCCGATTTTATGCCTACAGCATTAATATTTGAATTCTTAAGTTAACACGAAATCATTAAATACCTTACAAATCATTCACAAAAGAATTTGTTCGTTTAAATTTGGGGGGGTTGGCAACGAAAGCTGTTTCCACAGCGTAGCTTGGCGTGGTAGGAAATGCCTGAGAAAACGTGTTGTTGAAGGCCAGGCATTTAGATAATGATGTAGTGAGAATGGAAGCTCATATTTAGTCAGAGAGGGTCCTGTCATCGTCGATTCGAACGGTTATTTATTGTATGAGTTAAAATGGAAGGTTCTGAACAGTACTCCAAGCGTGGCCTGATTTTCGCTTTATATAGTTGCAAGAGATTTTTTCCAAAAAATTGGCGCTTTAATAGCTATTGTTTTTTATTTTAAACACGATGTTTATATCGTCTTGAGAGGCATCTTTAGATAATATTAAACATCTAAAAAATAGTTTTGTAGCTAAACTAATATTACGACATACGACAACTTGGTGAATTCTTTATATTTTACAAGTTTCATTTAAAAAAACCTACTAATTTACAATATGTAATACACAAGTTATTATTACATTAATTATATTTACGATACCTACTTGTGATATTTTTTTATAACGAGAATAGATTTAATTTTACCCGTGGCAATAACGACAGGTCGAGGAGCAGACTTGCGTCACTCGGTCTGTCTGTCCAGGTAGAGGGAGGGCAGGTGCGACTCGCGGACAAGCCCAGCCAAGTGAGATCCTTCCAGGGGAAGCCCAGCTAGACAACCAGCGGATGAAGTCGCGGCCACTGCCCTCGGGCGTCAGTCCGGTGTTGCCGCATACGTGCGAACGAGTTTTGCGAATACGGCCTTTGCTGGTCTGGCGGTCTGAAGTGCCACAGCGCGATGTGTTGGAGGTATGGGAAGCGAGAAGCGTCCGCACGCTCGAACATTCTCGGGCGAGTCTTTCGACGAAGTTGTCGAGACTCCATACGCAAGCCCCGAGCGACGATGGACTTCCTTACGTAGCGCGGCACGGCCACCGTGAACCGGAGCGACTTGCCCTGTACGGCGCGCAGTTGGCGACGGTGGTGCTCGGCCTTGAGCGCGTACCATGCGGGCGCCGCGTACATAAGTTGAGGTCGTATGTACTGCATGTACAACGATATCTTCACCCGGAGAGGTAGCGAGTAGAACTGTAGGGATACACATCCCGGTCTCAATTCTGTGAAATGATTATTATAGTTTTTATGACTTGCGACGGCTGCGTCCGTCGACATAGGTTAGACTTAGCAAGTTCGACCAGTCGCAAATACACCGTTCTCGCGTTAACTCGTCTTTCATTCCTTAGTAATCTAATCACCCAATTTTGTGTTAGCTTCTTATTTAATTAGGTATACGAGTATACATTTACCTAAAAGAACAGCTGGCGGAGCTTTGCAGCAGCCGCGCCAGCTCTTCCTGCGATATGTTGCCTTGTGGTGAGTTTCCTATCGACCGTCACCCCCAGTTAGGTAACAATAGTCGTCCATGGGATGGTATGTTCCAGAAACTGAAGTAGGGGTGGCAGTCTCGCTCTGCCAAAGGCGATCGCTTGGGTCTTAGTCGGGTTGAACTTGAGTCTCCATCTCGACAACTATTCCGGGAGAAGACCTAAGCTGCGCTGCGCCTTCTGGGCGGCATGATGCAGGATAGTGAACTTTGTTAGCACTGTACGCCGTGTCGTACAGTGCTAACAAAATTCCGGCGGTGCACGACACGTCGTCGGTGTTCAAGCAGTACAAGAATCTGCCATACAATTTTGTGTTTATATTTATAGAATTATAGATTATGAATGCTGTATCCAAACCTTAAAACTTTATAATCTGTGGTAATAATTTTTTTTTATCTGTGCCATTTTCGCTGTCATCTGAATATTTACGTAAACAGAAAAATTAAACAAAATATTTTTTTACTTTAAAAAAAGGCAGTTCTACCAGGAATATTCATAACTATAAATAATTTTAATTGGTGTCTAGTGGATAACATGTAAAATGAAGTGTTAGTGCTTAGAGGGCTCAGGGCTTTAATACCTTTTAAAAGAAAGGTGACGATGAAAGCGTGACGATTTAAATATGAAGATAAACGAAAAGAATTTGTGTGCCTTCGCATTGTCTGCCACTCCAGTAGATCGTGAAGGATGGCTGGATTTGCGAGGAGAAGTGGGCAAAAATTATCAGCGTCGGTGGTTTACCCTGAAAGGGAATTTGTTGTTCTATTTTGACAAGAAAGGAGACAAGGACCCAGTTGGTGTAATAATTCTAGAAGGATGCACTATAGGTATAAAGATAAATAATTGAATGTAAATACTATATTGAATATAGCTTAAGATTCAGAACGACTTTCTGTATTACATTTTTATTTCTACACATGTTTTATAAATTAGATAAATGTTTCATTTAAAATTATTCTCATTTCTGAAAGTTGTAAAAGCATAAATGTAATTTTGTGTTGATTTATCTCTCAGAACTAACAGAGGAAGAGTCTTACAGTTTCAAAATAGTTTTTCACTGTGAGGCAGGCCGTACCTACTTTCTATGCACCAACTCTCAAGCTTCCATGGAGGCATGGATGAAAGCTCTAGCCTGTGCTAGTTATGATTATATGAAGCTCATGGTAGCTGAGTTGCAGCGACAGCTGGATGAGGCGCAGGGTCAGTACATACAAAATTTATAATTATTTCATTCATGTTATTTTATTCATCTACATTCTTTTTTTATTCATTCCTCTTATTTTCTGGATGGTCACCAGTCAGACTTGTGTTTCCA
>JAOSYY010000007.1:4620434-4631964 GCA_025727935.1 Hebomoia glaucippe
GGTTATGAAGATTAATTCTAATTAAAACTATTCGGCTACGTAAAATAAATTGAAATAAATTTTACATTGATCTCATTTTTTATAAGCTTTATCTACGAGTAAAATATATGTCTTTATGACTTGTGGACAGGCAAGTACTGTTGTCCTACTATGCTATATAAATTGTGATTTTTTTATATAGGCACATCTCATTTACTAAAACTATTTAACTGACTTAATCTTATACATGTTTAAGCTGAAGAAGCAGCAGAAGCAGCAGCTCTTGTGACAATCACTCCACCTGAAGGTGAATTGGAACCAAAAGTTCCTCCTCGAGGCCAGCGACACAATCCATTTAACAAGATGGCTGATGGAGAAACAAAAGCTGTACCAGGGAGTCGACATCGTGAGTCATATATTTTATAATTTTTAATGGTTCTTATGGAAACTAAAATTGAAAATAAAAATGTACTGTACATATCTAAATGCTTTTATAAGATGCCAAATAGAAATATCCTGAGTGAAATAAAAATCTCCTGAGTAACCTTTTATAAAATCAGTAATTAGCAAATGTAAATTCTGTCTTAATCAGCTAACCCACATCAAAGATTAGCCGGAATATACCAAAGGCGAAATAGAATTTAACTAAGTATTGCTAGTTTGTGCTATGACGGACATACACACATTTACATCAACATTGGAAATAAAAATATATGACATTGCCACTGAAGTAATGATAGGAGTAAATAAAATGATTTCAGCTTTGGTGAAAAAAAAACTTCTAACTACTAGCTAGCTTGTAATGTTGCAGACAAAGAGAGTGCCCGCGCCGAGGTGGCCCGTAAAAAGGTGTCGTTCCGCGACATACACACTACGTTCGGTCGGCGAGTGCTCGCGGACCGCAGTCAATGGCGCGCACGCCTACGTACTTCTGACGACACTGCGCCACCACTTATAGAACTTTGACTACGATAAAATACCTAACTACCCTTATTTCAACTTATGTTTTTAAGGAATGTTAAGAGAGCTTTTTTCACACGCAATATATATTTCTGTTCTCATTGAGGAGAGTAGTATTTTCAAAATGATTAACAATTAGTTTGAGATAGCGCTTTGAGCTTTTATTTATTTAGATAATTTCAGATGTAACCTAAAAAAAATAAAACCTTGTTTAAGTAATTACATAACGAAGAGATTTTTTGTATTAAAAGGTTTAAAAAAACATTGTGTATTCTTTTAGGCTTTTTTACTTGCATTACTACAATCTATAACTTGAAAGTACATATATGTCAAACCGTATCAAGGATAGCAAAATAGATATGGGCACTATAGAATTGAGACTGCCTGGTTCTTTATTAAATATACTCTGCATTCATGGTCTACTATCTACAGGTGTATGGTTAGCAGTGGTGGATTTATACTAGGAGCAGTCGGGGCTAGTGCCCAGGGCGACAAAATTTGGAAAGTGAGAATTTTTTTCTATATAATTAACTAATTCATTTAAATAAACATTTTATCTTTCAAGAAATATAATTTAAGTATTATGTATCGAATTAATATTTTGTATATTTTTTATTTTGTATATTGCAAAATTTATAATTCTAAGAAAAATACAAATATTTTTTTATATTACTATAGTATATAATAAATAATATATAATAGATAATAAATTTCCTGCAATCAATTTGTTATTCTAATTCTTAAAAAATAGGATACCAAAACTATTAAAACAAAATGTAAGTCATTGGGCGCCATTTTCTGTGTCCCAGGGCGGCACAAATATAAATCCGGCCCTGATGGTTAATAAATTAAATCGAGTGATTTTGATAATTATCCTTTTAGAACTACCCACAATGGCGGCAAGATTAAAAAGGGACTTTTGCGGGCAGAATCTACTAACCACAGAGGCTGCTCTTCGAGGGAAGCAGTGAGTTTGTAAAATAAAATGTGTTTTACTGTCTAATTTTTAGGTTATATACTTGTAAGTGAATTAACTCTTACTTTACACATAAAACTAACGAAAATGAAATCACAGCGCGCCTTCAGTAAAAAATAAAACACTAACATTGTATTAAGTAGTTTATTTAAAAATCTTTGTTATATAAACGCAACACTTTACAACGTCAACTACGACAAATAAGGGGGAGATAATAATATAAATATTTCCTTAGCTTTCGGCGCAAACATCGCATAAAAAACTTTAATACCCATAAATCGTGTAATTTCATATCTTTAATAAAAATACCAAAAACAATAATATAATCACGAAACACGAAGTTGTTAATTCTAATTATAGTTGAGTCTGTAAGACTCGACGTTCGAAAATAATCCAAATGTAAATACTAGAAATTCGCGCCGATTCAGCCAGTGAAGCTTTTGGTTTAACGCCACTAGACAATTGAGCAAACCTCTCGCCTCTTACAACCAACCGCACGTTCACCGTAGCGGCTTGCGTGTACTGCTGGAAGACCTGGCCTGTGGTAACGCGACCCGACACTGTTGTCTTTGGCTGTTATAATATATCGATAGTATGTATGAAATTTTATTGTTTAACGTAAAAAGTATAAGTTACGTAATTTTAAACAGGTTACCGTAATTAGGTTTTAAAATTGTACACTACATTAGGTAGAAAATATAATTTGTGAATATTTTATAACAGCCTCTAATCTACCTTAACATTCCAAAAAAAATATCTCCCATATCCGAATACATAACATATATAAATCTACAAAAAATAAGTCTATATCTAAAAGCGACACGGCGATCGGTGGTTAATAATTTTAATATATAAGTATATTTACCGAGTCGCCGCGTAACTTCATACTAAACAAGTATAACTCATAAATAAGAAAATATTTGGTAACAAACTCCTTAAAAGATACGGGACTGTGCACTAAAGGAAACAAATTATTGGGAAAGTTAGTATTTACATAATGTTACAATTTTACAGGAAGAACATCACTAACCGCGTACTAAAACTATTATGAACACGACGTAATATCGAAGCGTGGCTAACAAGACATAGGGCTGAATACCAAAACTTATCAAAATTAAGATTCGTTTGACATGCTATTCTGTCCTTCACATCATGATTATCATTTAGTATTCAACCCTATGTTAATTAAAATAATAAAAACAATCAAACAATTCTATATACAGTGGTGGGTGGGAGTGTTTCTGGCCACTCAGAGGAAAGACATTTTTGGTCTTAGCCCATAACAAAATTGTCAGTATAACTAGATACGCTGGTATCTAACAAAATGTTTATGTAACTATAATACTTCAAATTTAGTTACAGCAACTAAATCTAATTTATATTGAACGGAAAATCGATTATATTCGTCAAAAGTGCTGAATCGACGACAAAAGCGAAGTGGCCAGGTGCTAGCGTGGTGGGAGAGGCGTATTGTTGTAAAAATTACAATTTCCTATAATATTTTAAACCTTATATTGGTTAAAATAAAGTCGGGTTATAATTCAAAACGTTTCTTGCGTTCAGCCACCATGCCGACTAGCGATGACATGGTAGCTCGCCCGCTCTCTGAACATCGCTGTTTTGATTTCAATTCTGTAACAAAGTAAATATAATTAAGGGAATAGTAAGACTAAGTCATCCTTTGAATGTAGATTTATTGGAATGTAATAGTTAATAGACATAAAATTTAAATTAACTTGTTTAACTGACTTGTTTCAAAAGTCTTATGGATAAATGCTTTGACTGAGAAGCCACATATGTTTTCAATGTCGCAAGATTTAGAGAATACGATGCCTAAAAACGACAGTTAAAATCAAATATGAAGGTGCAACTAAACAGGAAAGTGAAAAAAACGCCATAAAAATATAGTAAATTATAATTAATTTCCAAAATAATATGGTCAGATGATTAATTCTTAAACACGCACGGCATAGATAAAATATAGTATTTCTATTTTATCGTAACATATATATTATATACATTTGAAGGAGTAAATTCACCTGTACGGGAGACAGCTGCAAGTTTCTGGTGTTCTCTGTCTTGGCGAACTGGATCTTGGCGGGTCGGTTCGGTCGCGCCGCCTCCAATAGCGGACTTGATCGAGTCGACCTCGTCTACATAGATATACAGACAATTTACATGAACATCTGTTAGTCATAATAATTAAAGCCGGTTTTGGTGAAAATAGTATTTTTATTAACAAAATTGATAAGTTATGTTAGACTTATGTTCAATGAAGAAAATTAGTACGTTTATTAAAATTAAATTCTGTTAAAGATGTATAATTAATATAATTGTATGCAAGAATATTTTAGGATAAAAAATATGTTAATTTCAACAATTATAAATCAAAGTACACCCTAAAAATAAGGATTTGTTTATGAAGGCGTTTAATTCATGCAACGCTAAGTTAGCTGTTTGTAATGATCTTGTTATTTCCTAAAGATATTCAATATATCCTCGTAAACATCCTGAAGAATCATTACATGGCGTTTCTAAGAAGAATACGTTTTAAGGAAGGATAAAAATATAACAAACCGAGAGGAAATAAGTATGTTTTGCTGTTGATATCAATTCTAAACGTTGCAATTTACGGCACGTATGCTTATTTGTATATGTATTTACAAAATGGTTAGTGTTTGAGAATAAAGAATCTGACATAAAACGTATATTAAAAAATATACATTTGGATAAACGAGTTTTAGTACAGTTAATAATGTTTAAGTAGGCCTGGATGCTGCACAAGACTAAGCGAAATTTATATGCACTTGAGATTTGGTAACATGTTTTGAGAACTTTTCTATTGCTGTCAGATTATTTTGTGGTTTGAAAATGAGATATTTGAGAGGATTACCTTCCGGGCTGTTCTGCCAGAGCGCGGCGAGGTGCCGCAGGTGCTCCCAGAGCGGCGCCTCCCGGTCATGCTGTTAGTGCACCCGCCAACCATCGACGATGCAAGACATTATGAGATACTATGTACTACTGTGATCGCATTCATTGAGATTTCCATTTATTCACACTCGAATTTCGATGAATAATGTAATCGTCGTAAATCATGACATTTTTTTAAATATAATATGTCTGACGTTATTTCAAAGTTATAAAATTGGAGTTAATTACGAAATCTAACTGACTATAACTAAAGACGATAAACTAAGTTCGCATCATAGCGTTAATTGAAAGCTCAATATGTGCGATATTGATTTAAACGTGAAGTAGAAAATATCTGACATTTTTAAAAATTTATAGGTGCACTATATTTTTATAGGTAAATGATATATATTTATTGCGTTGGTTCAGCAGTTGGCGTGTATTAAATATGTAAATATTTTTATGAAAGTTACAATGAATTAACTATATGTAGGTATGATATCATGCAAGCTTTGCGTTATCTAAGCGTTTTCCAAGGTAGCTGGGCTGGTAAGCAATTGAAGGTAGTTGTCAAAAGTCGGGTTTATTAATAATGATACCTACCGGCGCAGTGTCCTCTATGAGCTGCGACAGTGTGGACGCTTCATTTGCTTTTAAATCATTCGCTTCAGATATAAGATGTGCACGAAGTTGTTTGTTCCTGGAACCATGCAATATTATTATTATATTCATATTCTTAGATTTAAGGTAGGGAAGTCTTCAGCACATACAAAATACCATATAACACTTCTAAATATCTAAATTTCCCAATTAAAAATAAATAATATGTTGTTAGTAAATCATAACTTAGTCCATGAAGTTATATGGCTGTCGTATTTAGATTGAATATCAGGTTAGCCTCATGCTCACTTATATTTTAATAAGGTGTCTCACCTGGCGTCAAGCTGCATGATGTGGTTGTGCGCGTGTGCCAGCTGCGCGGTGGCGGACGCGAGGCGCTCCTCCAGCGCGGCGCTCTCTACACACTTCACAGAGTATTTCTCCGATAGAGATAAGATCTCGCGCTTTATTTCTTCCATTTCTTGTCTGTACAAATTTCATAAAAATATAATCTAAAACCGTTAGTACTTCCTGGTATTGAGGTCTAGATTACATGATACAATGATTAGAATCTTTTTAATTCGTTATATGTATATAATGACACTATGAAGCATGACGTGTATACTGACTGGTGCCTGGTGCTGATCTGCGAAAGATCGGTGGAGCCGCGGGCAAGGAAGTCCTGTTTAAACTTATCAACTTCGCGGCGCACTTCGCTCTCATGCGCTTTACGCATCGCGTCCAGGGCGGCAAGTGTCGCGCGCGTCTCCTCTGCTAGCGCCTGCTCTTTCTCCAACCTGTGGAAGCATAGCCGTTGACAATTATCAATGGGAAGAAAAAGTATAAAGTCTGCCAGCCCCGCCTTCTCGTACAATGACAACGCCCTTACCGCAATTGCTCCCTCTCAGCGCGATGCTTATCCTCCATCTCACGCACTATGCGTCGATGCGAGCTTTCCATCGCCAACAGACCCTTTTCGCAAAGCGCGCGCAACTGTTCAATCTCTTGCTGATAACGAACGCGCAGTCCATCGCCGTGCGTGTCCGCTGACACCGCGCTCTAAAATAATAGAGGTCGCAATAAGTTGACGAAATAGACAAAACACTTTAAAGAAAGCTGTTTATTAGACAACGTGATTATTCACCTGATATGCGGCCCGTAAGCTCTCTAACTGCGCCGAGTATTCGGAATCTAGTGCAGCAAGGCGACGTTGTAGCGTGCGCGCGCGGTCTCGTAGCGTGGCACGTTCCCGCTCATGCTGTGTTTGTAGCTGCGCCCGAGCTCGCCGCGCCGCCGCCAGCGCTCCCGCCTGCTGTGCAAGAGCGCACTCGCCGCGCGCACGCTCCGCGTTGAGCCTGTCTAATGCTTCCTGTAATCTTTTGCAATGTTGACACGGAGCCAGCGCTTGCAGAGCTTCAACGCGTCGCCGCAGCGACTCGATACGCTCCATTGGTTCGAGGGCGGCCGAGCTGTCAATTTTCGGACTGCTGGGGTCCCTCTCTGGCGCATCATCATCGCCGGCGAGCCGCCGCTGTACCTCCGCAACCGCCGCCTCCACTCGCTCAAGGCTCTCGCAGATCTTCATCGAGTCGTCACTGTTGCCGGAACAGTCACCGGAGAAGAGCGCGCGGCACTCGTTTGAGAAGTGCTGAAATAGATAGATGAACTCGGCCTCTGCGGTCGGGTCCGTTTCCAGCGAGGAGACGGCATCATCAGCGCGGGGTGGGGCGTCGCGCGGCTCGGAGGCGCGATAAGTGCCCTCGACGACCGCGACGCGTGCGTCCACCAGCGCCTTCTGGGCGAGGACATCGGCCAGCTGCTGCAGGAGCGCGCGGCTGTCGAGTCCCGGGGAGCCTTCCTTTCGATCCGCGGCAAGGCAACGTCTGTACCGGGCAGCAATGTCGCGCACCGCCGCATCCATTTCACAGCGCAGGTGGTCGTGCGCCGCCTGCCACCACAGCTCCAGGTCAGCGCGGTCCTGCGCCGTTAAGGTTAATCGTAATGACCGCGACTCGTCGAGTCGCCGCTCGCAAAGCTGAGCTGCGCGGCCGAGCGCCCGCGCCACCTCCGCCTGCACTAGCTCAGCGCCGAGCGTATCTCGCGCTGAAGCCCACGCCTCACGCACCCGCGCCGCCTCCGTGTTGGCTCGGTGTTGTTCAAAATCGCTATCATTAGGATTTGTAAACGAAAGCGTTTCGCAGGCGAGCGCCGAACAGAGTTCGATGAGTTTATCGGTTTTATATTTCTCTACGGCTTCGGCAACTTCTCTCTGTGAGACTTTCAACGCTTCCAGGTCTGCGCCGTGGACAATCAATTCCGAGCGTCTGGTATTCTCATCCGGAGTGCCATTCATGACATCGATCTTCCTCGATAGAATCTTCGCGAGGTAGTCGAGGGAGCTTTTGGTCGAATCAAAACTCTTGCCGCTTTCTCCGTTTAATTTACACTTAAGGTTATTTATTAATTGACTAGTTTCGGTTATTTCAGACTTGATTAACCTCGCAAAAAACTTGCTACCGTTCGAAGACTCTAAGGCTTCTTGGATTCTACCAACGAGTACCGCTTCATAAGCGAGTTTTTCTGCCAGCAGTTCTAAGCTTTTCCTTTGCGTAAGTTCACCAGTGTCATAAAGAGCTGCCTTTCTTTTCGATATATCTAATAGTTTTATTCTCAGTTGTTCTTCTAGCTGTATGACCACTTGCGCTATACTGTCGTGCACCTCATCGCTTTGAGGTTGATCACAAGAATCTATCACACATTTATCGAAGCACTCTTGTAACCTCTGACTGACATCCGACAAACATTTCTCCATTGACTTTAGACTGTATTTCTTATCAAGGCTTGGTGAAGGTGACCTCCTCGACTTAGCGGCGCGCATTGCGCTCATTTGACAAAGACAATCGTTTACTTTATTTCTCGAGTGAATCACTACACTTTCGAGACTCTGTAGCCTGTCCAAAAGGTGCCTTTGAGACTGAGTGCCTATCGACGAATTCTCCTGGGTTTCATTGAAAATGATTCTCTCCACTGGACTAAGAGATTCACAGGAGTTAGCCAAGTCCCGACGATTTTCAAGAACTGACGTCACTTTGGTTTCTAACGAGCTCAATCTGACCAACATTTTCATAGGTTCCGAGCTGGTCGCACTATCCAGCGACTTCCTCCTCAGTCGAGCGGCCAATCTCTTCATCCTTTTCTCATCAACTGCACCATCTGTTTTTGGAACTTTTTCTTTGGCAGGTGAGCCACTTTTAGATGGTGAATTTATTATTGGTACCGGTTCTCCGGTTTCTAAGAGAGTTATTTTATTTTCAAGTTCTGTTAATTTCTCCTCTACTTCTTTGCCTAAAGTAAAAGATTCACGTCCTTTTAAAGATAAGCTACGTCTTTTTTCTCTCGATTCAGTTTTTTGGATTTTATGTTTTAAGGTCCGGACTTGTTTGTCGGATGCAGTGAGTTTTTGCGTTAAGTCCAAAATGCGAGCAGCCATTAAATCTATTTCGGATTTGCTGCACTGTTCACGCAATTTCATTTCATTAATTAATTTCATATTTGTGATTTCCAATTCATCGTACATATTGTGCGATTCACGAAGCTCTTTCTTCATAGTTTTTATTTCTTGTATCGCTCTTAAGAATCTACCTCTTAATTCTATATATTCTTCGATCAGTCTATTCTTCTCTAAAGACTCTAAGTTTAGATTTTCATTGATATTCCCAAGTTCATGAAGCGAACCGACGCTCTTTCTTTTCTCCTTCGTCGGCGACTCAGCAATAACTTTATTTTCTAGTTCCCTAATTCTCGAGTACAAGCAATCGTTTTCTTTAATACTTTTCAACAATTTTTCGTTTAGTTCACTTAATTCTTTCTGAAGCTGTTTTACCGTTTCTTGGGCTGATGTAAGTTGTTTCGTTAAAAGTTCACAATGTTCAGTAGATTCTTTCAAAAAATTCTGTGTTTCCGTCAATTTAGTTTCCCACATATTTTTATCTTGATTGTAAAGCTGTTTTATAGCGTCCAAATTTTCTGCTTCTTTTGTTCTAATCGATAACTCCTCTTCCTTTTTTTGTAGAGTTATAACCAATTCTTCCATCTTCTTTTCTCTCAACGCCGCCTCAGATTTCAATTTTCTTAATCGCGCTAACTCAGATTCAGCTGCGTTGACGTCATTAAGCGCCAGTTTCAACTGTTTACGTAAGTCATCGATTTCAATAGACTGTTTATCTATTGTCGAAATATAGCTACGTTTTCTTGGTTCATTTGGTTTCTCGTTTTCGTCAATAATATTATCAGATGGTCGCTCATTTTCTTTCGAAGCATCGATTTCATCCTTCTCGCTTTTACTGTCGACTTTAACGGGGGAAATGTGACAGCCCCTAGCCCGCACTTTCTCTTTAACTTTAGATATCGGAGTTCGGTTAAGTATAGGGGAGGGTGGTGGTTGTGGACCGACATCACCCCAATCCGCGCTATCTCTACGACCGCCTTCAGATGCCGTTCTGTATTCTTCGTCAGACGAGAACGGCGCTGATTTCATCGTATTTGGTGTGACCGGTGTTACAGGAGATGTTGAAGCTTCAGATACTTGGTCGACTGAGTCCTCCCTTAAAATGAGAGAAAGGGGTCCGGAGTCCGGCAAGCCAGCTGTTCTTCGTATGGCTGATACCCAGTTCGATCTGATTCCTGCTGTCACCGCGGACAATACTATATGTTTTCCATCCCAGGTCTGAAAACATGTAAAATATATATTTAAAAATATAAATAAAATCGGTTTATTACAGTACTAAAATATCTTTTTTGTATTAAATAAAGGTGAGGGAATTTGACGCAATAATTATTATTTACCTCAGTTTCAAACGCATAACCATTGGTCGAAGCGGAGGTAGGTAGTTCTACAACTCTTGCAACTCCGCTCAAGTCTATGACTCCATCCATAAGCCCTCGATGTTCTGCGTGAGGATCCCTGAAGTAGAGCAGAGCTGCACCGCGCAGAACGAACCAATGTCGCGACCATCCGGAGGGCGAGCGTCTTTGTAGCCAGCCAGCTCTCGCGTGGAGAAGGCGTTCAGCTGGTAGTTCCACTCGACCCCCTTCAGTACTTTCGGCGGCCTCTACAACATCTGTAGGTTCGCTACCTTCACTCGCCGAGCTCGTCAACCCTTCTTCATTAGGAGCCCCGCCATCTGGAGATCCTCTAACCTGAAAAAACAAATTACATTTTCAATGTATCTTTTCGTCACCTTCAAAATGAATTAGTCTTGAGCGTCCACGTCATAAAAATAATCATAATTACATGCATATATTTTATTTCTATTTGAGTTAAAGTTTTGATAATTTAGAAATAATTCCATTATGTTTTGATTATAAATGTATTTTATCAATATTAATTTATCTGCAAGACGATTTAGGTATTTGGACGGAGTGTAATAATGATCATTTATTTATTGCGCTATCTAGGAAATAATTATAGAACTTGTTTGTATAGTTTACAATGTTATGAAAACGCCATCTAGTGACAATATTAGCAACACTTTATATCAACGTCATCCATAGATAAAATTGGTTACCGGTAGCCTGTCGGGTGGAGGCAGCCGAGTGGGTCTCTCAAGGGTTGGGGGAAGGGCACGACGAGATCTAGGACGAGTCAAGGATGCAGCTATGTCTCGCAGCTGTTCGTCATACTGCTGATGCTGCTGCTGTAGTAGAGGCGACCGCACTACGCTTGCTGAAAAAAATACATTTTATACGATAAATATTTTCTATTCTTTACCTACAGCGGTGTAGACGTTTGAATGCTGTATATAAATATGTATAAGTAATGTATATCAATAATAAAAATAAAAAAATATTAAATTGGATTCTTATTTTGTATAAATTAATTGACTGTACGTGGCATTTAATTTTATTCTATGAGCATAAGTAACAAAATTGAGCTACAACTATTTCACAAATTCTTTCACATCTTCGGTAGTATAGTGGTCAGTATCCCCGCCTGTCACGCGGGAGACCGGGGTTCGATTCCCCGCCGAAGAGGTTTTTTATTGTTTTTCTCACTATATTTTTTAAGTTTGAGTTGATTTGAAAATAATATTTTTTTAATCAACT
>JAOSYY010000007.1:4632330-4719514 GCA_025727935.1 Hebomoia glaucippe
CCCCGGTCTCCCGCGTGACAGGCGGGGATACTGACCACTATACTACCGAAGACTTGCTCTATGAATGGAATTTACTTAACTATATCAAACAATAACTGTACTCTATATAAATTGAAGCGAATCTTTTTTTTGTAAATATTTAAAAAAATGTACGCAATATTCATTAGTCATCAAAAATATACTTAATTAATACTCCTCAAACAGAGGAGAAGTTAGTAGTACATAAAAATACGTAAACTGTAATATTACTAATAAAAAAATGGGAAAGTAAATCTGTCTGCCTATATGTCTCATTTCCACGCTAAAACTACTGAACCGAATTAAAATAATTTTCATATACACCTAGGCTAGACCTAGAGCCTAAGAAAGGTCCTAGAATACTATTAAAAGTTAAAAGCAGGTGTACGTGGTTGTAAGGGGAGCATGAAAAGTTGTATGGAAATATCGTGATTTATAGAGCTAAAAACTTGAAACTTGTTGATTCGATAAATAAATATGACATTTAAAGATTCTAAATTTTTACCCTCAAGGGTGTAAAATAACAATAGAAAATAGTAGATGAAAGTTTGTATGAAAATATTTAAGTTTTATGTTAACTTTTTATAATCTTTCGACAAGAGACTAAATATGAGAGCTAGAATGATATAACATTTCTGGAGTAACTACTAAATCTGAAATTGAAGTTAACGCGCGTAAGAAACTTGCCAAACACCGCGCCGTACACAATCATAGACGAGTAGAAGTTGAAGTCAAAAGCGACATGAACGCGAGCGAAGCCGCTATTATAAATTCTAAGTTAGAATCAGTATTTAATATAAGAAATAATACCATCATCGGTATTTGCTTCAGCGACGGGTTCTGGCCAGGTGTCCCTGCGTCGCGAGCGCGCCTTTTCCTCGCCATTGATCTTGTCCCGGGTGGGCGGAGACGCCGAAGATACTGGCTGATCCGTATACACTGAAACATTTACTATTTTTATAATATAAAAGAAAAAGGTACTGTCTTGTTATCATTCTTATGCTTTAAGCGAAGGCAACGTAACGAATTTTTGTACAGAAATAGATTAATAAATTTAAAAAGGACATTATTATTCTAATAAATTTATAACACCCTTAAAATTTATTACGTTTAATATTCATTACATTATTACTTAAAACATAATTATCTATTTAATCTGAAATTTAGAGCAAATGATTTGACGATAATGAAACATTCAAGCTTAACACACGTCTTAAGGAAAATAAAACAAAGATCTGTTAAAGGAAAACCAATAAAAACTGCAAAATAAGAAGATAAAGTCAACTATTTTCGATTTAGTATTTATAAAGACATACAATTTGTTGCTTTTCAATATTCACAAGTACTCTGGTATATAATTCACTGTAATAAATCCCAGAGAGCCTGAAGACATACTAATAAACATAATTCCATTTTCGAATAATATAGCCATAGCGATGTTGACATAATGTGTGTGATTACTTCAACCTTTATTTGTTTCAACTACGTCATGCTAGCAAACCTAGAGAAAGGAACGTTACAATGGTTAAAGTATATAATCATAATTTCCTTTATATAGGTTGCACAAAAATCTTATTCTAAGCCCAATGTGACGTGGAGATGACTATGCTAACTTATGGATAATAATGAAGTCAGCAGCGAGTTCAATACAGCGAGGGGATCGCGTGCCAACTGCCAAGGTCAACACGAAGAACACGACGCAAAAATGCGCCCTTTAGTTTGTAATATGCCCTAAGGCTGCGGTTACACTAGGAAATATCAAGAGATTAATCTTAAAATAAATATTCGATCTATTTATTAATTTACTTGTTAAGAATATAATAAACTAAAATATTTTAATTGTAAAAAGTTTTTAAAATATTTTAAGACTAGAAAATATTATGGCCTTTAATAAAAAATATTTTTCCATCAATAAATGAGATGTAAACAAACTACAACTAACGAAATTATTATGACAACAGAAGAAATTACTATTAATGAGAATTGAATTAAAGTTATACATGTGTGCTCCTGGCTTTACAGCTGAGCTGATCGGGCTGCTCAACTGGCTGCCGATCAAATAATATAAATGAACCCGTCATTATGCGAAATTGTATTGCCCTTCTATCGAAACCTTCAGGCATAAAATGGATGCGCCGGAACAGGCGATCGCTAAGAAATGATATTTATTTTTTATGGAATAGGAGGTCAAAGTAAACGACCTTTTTCTTACAGGCTGAGCGAATACTTTTTTAACTCTATTACGTAAACGTTAGTTGTAAGGACTAATGTTAATACCAAGGCACCGTCACAAGTGTTATATGCTAGAAAATATATACATAGAATGTTTATCTTGTAGATCCATCCATGTATTTCGATTTTAGTTGATATAAATTGATTTTTAATTGAATAACAATAATGTGTTTTGTTCGAATATGAACTATATTGATTAATAAAGTTAAACAGTTTGAATAATGTCCATCTCAAGAAATATAACAAAGAACCATCTCGATTATTTCAGCTTTCAAACAACATAACCGCATCAAAATCGGCTAGTTGATGTAGGAACTACGATGCCATAGATATACAGACGTCAGAAGTTAAAAAACTTGCTCTTCAATAATCGATATAGAAATCACATGTAGTAAATGTAGTAGAAGAAAGTGTTACTTCTTTTATTAATTTAACATTAAGTTTTCAATGTTTTATTTAAATGATATGAAATGCCTAAGATTCGTCCCAAAACATCGTTATACAACCGGTTAAATTTTTGTAAAGTTAAAGTGAGACTTTCTTAAAATATTCAAAATTAGTAGTATATAGATATAGTTTAATATAAGCAATATGATATAACGGTTTTTCACCATCCATGACATAGATAGTCAACACAGAACGACTTGGCCCCGTTTTTGAGTTAATTCACCACAGAGGTCGTATTAATAGACAAAATAAACAAAAGTGGCGTCACCTTATATAGAAATAGTGCAACTTTTATGAAGATCTATTATCTGCTCACTATAAATCATAATTACGAGGTGCAATTTTAATATTCATAGACTCAAGATGAGTTGCAATTTTGCATATCAATTATTTTATCAATGAAGATTTTCAAACCAACAACTATTTTCAATTATAATTATAATTTAATTAAAGGAGATTTATGTAACAAAAACGTAACAATATCTATATAAATTGAAATGTTATTGTTAATTTTAATGTTTTATCAGTCTGTCTGTTTGTTCTGGTTTATCTCCGAAACGTTAGACTTTTCACGGCGCTTTCACTTGTCGATTGCTAATGTTATAAGAAATAATATAGGCTACTTTTTTCATTATCATAATTTTTTTACGAATAAGATTGAGGTTGGTAAAACCGTATGCAAACAGTTAGTTTAATAATTAGAAAAAAATCATTTGGAATATATGAATTATTATAAAAAACGATGTAAAAACTATTCGCAAAGTTAATAGGACCATGTCGGAATGTCATGCATGACACAGACTGAATTTATTACGAAAAAAATGGCTAGGTAATAAATATGAATGCATGTAAATTATCGACACCCACCATTAGTGCATATAGTTAAATACGATGGGATATGAATGAGAACCTATTATGAAGTGACCACTGGTTTTGTTTTGCGCTTACAAATGTTTTGCGGACAGGCGATTTATCTGAAAATAAGTGTTTTACAGTTGATGGACTTTTTAAATTACGACAATACCATATTTAAGTTAAGCTGTATGTCCATAACGTAATATTAAACAGAGCAAATTTTGTTTTTGGCGAAAGATCATTTGCATAATTACGATTTAAGAAAAATTATTTATTTACAAATAAACAAATTATAAAAGCTAACTTTTTAACTAGCAACGCAAGATATTAGGTATAAACTTGACATTGTCTGCGGGTCCATAGCATTGTTGCACCTAAACAAATGAGCTGATGTGGATAAAGACATTTTTGTTGGATAGTTGACATTTATTTTCTAATCTTTTACTGTTTAATACGATCCATTTCTGCGACGGTTAAAATTATTATAACTTACTTGTACTTCTCATATCGAAATGATTGTATGGGTATGTAGTTCGGATGGGAATGCAATAATTTGTTATCTTGAAGGTAATCTGATGATAGAATTTTGGACAGTGAAAATATTTTTTAGTAGCTTCTATTAAGTAAGGTAGAGTATCCTGCTATTTTTCTAACATGGTATTGAAGCTTTGAAGGCAGTCTTGGTACTTTATGAAGTAGTGATAAATCTTTTAATGAACAGTACTTTCCACTTGATATCTTCATCGTTAAAAACTAAACTAAAATTTTAGAACTGCTTTATATGTGAAGTGCTTAAGATCAACTTGCGGATGTTATGGGGTTAATAAGTATTTAGAGAATATCGGAGACGTTGACCCCGGGCTGAGTCATTCATGTAAGTAATCTTTTGTTGGTCGAAAAGCCCTCACTTTTGCAAGATAATTGTCACGATTCTAGAAGATGATTAGTAATTGTAAAAGCTTTTTTTATGACTGTTAAAGGGGAACGTATGGTAAATGATGCCACTTGACAAGATTATTTATTCAGTGATACCCTTTTAAACTATTTGTTTTCACCCCTGATGCAACAAGATTGATATCTGTTTATTTATAGAATGGGCTAATTTTGATGCGGTTTTTACATTAAAAAAGCAAACCGACCTGAGATGGTTCGTAACTAGATTTTCCGAGTATTTAGTCGTTCATAAACTAAAGACAAACTGACAAGCAATTTAATTTTACATACGATGACAATGATGTGGAAGCTTATGTCATTTAATATAATAATTTATCTGATATTGAAAGTCGCATCGAAATCTATTTAGCCATTACGAAAATTAGTCGGACGGAGTTAGGAAAATTAAACAAAGAGATTTTTAAAGAGTTGTGGTATTTTTATAGTACCAATAGTCACATCTATTTCATTTTCGATATGCTTTAATAATTACATATAAATTATTCTTCGTTTCTAATACTTTTTACCTAAGTGTCCTAGATCCGTTGTAGTTTTGCAACGCCGATCTCGTGGCGCTAAGTATGGTGGAAACATTGGAAAGCCGGGAAAGTTTAAGTGGGTTTATCCTCCTAATATTCAATACCTGATGCCTATGAGCCTCTGTGACTCGTCAGCAAAATAACTATGGAAGGGTAAGTCCTACAAAACCGGCTAACAGTATACGTAATACATTTCCTCCTCATAAAAAAGGTGTCCTAGATATTAACAGATTCAATCATATATAATAGTACAAATTAAAAAAAATATACTGATTGCTAAAACCATTTATATCATTTAAATTTCGCTATGGGCTATTTTTATGCTCAAATGTCTTAATCAATTCTGCAGTAGAAGAGAAAGTATGGCTTTATTAAGAGTTAATTTTATAAAGCGTACTATGAAGGATCTTGTTATGGGAATAAAAACTGGTTCGTAAATTAAAACAATCTGTTTATTTGATTTTAAAATGCTTCTGATTTGATTGTAACTAATAGTATAATTAAATCTTGTAAATCTCTTTTAATCTGTAATAAAATAAAATAAAAATATATTTCGGAGGAGATTACTATTTCGTATCTTAGATTTGATTCGATGGTGAAGCCAGGAGGTAAAATGTATTTTTAACTACCTACACATTATTTCAAATCAATACTTTAACTATGTCTTATGATTACATGAATTCACCCTGATATTATAGTAAAAAATGTTTCTAGATTAATTAATTCAGCCGTATATAGGTTATTTTCTCTTATTAATGATACATTAATGGAACTTTATACGTGTTTCTCGCGATAAAACAAAAACGGTGAGATCTTACCGTCGATCTGTCACAACCGTCACGCGCCGCCGCACGCGTATACCTTAAGAGTTGACGACACCTTGGTAATAATTTTTATAACCGGTTAAAAAGGAATCACAAGGAATAAAGGAAATATTACAATTACATTTTTAAATAGACGCAACGAAATATTTTCAAACGCACAAACAGACTTTCACTAATTATAGTGGACATCTATCTTAATATAGAAAAAAATCTAATTAACAACTTGGAATTCTAGCTTAAATATAAAAAAACCAGTTTAGACCATAAATTAATTTCAATTTAGAGAGAATTATATGGCAACTTAAACTAAGATACCTAGGGTAAGGTATTTAGAGTGAGCTATAATAGGATGAGACAGTTTTATAATTATTATTCAAATAACAAGGAATATATTCCATAAAACTGCTAGCAAGGCCGGTACCTAGATACTTGTTAGAATAATAATGTATAACAATTAAACTTTGGTGTGCACTATTGTTCAGAAATGAAATGGTATATCAAATTTCAAAAATGTTTACAGTATTTTTAAATCTCTATCTACTAAATACCTTATAAAATGAATTAACCATCTCTCATACTAGGAATGAAAGTGAAATGCATCCGCACGCGTCACCTCGTTTGTCGGCCTTTTTCATGTATTTTGTGTTTTAAATTGGATATATTTTTGTGTTTCAATAAAAAGCGCGTGAAAGCTTTCTAATAATGAATAAAGCAATAGTGCTTTTGTGCTTTTTGGAACATAATTTAAACCGATAGAAGTCTTTTAAATGAATTGAAATGTTTTTCGACTTTAAAAATATTAAAATGAATTGATAATATCATATAAAAAAAAATTGATTTGATTTTAACATGATAATATATTATATTCATTTGTAGATAACAAGCACTATAGTTAGGTTTTAGAAATACATTTTAATTTACTATTGATTGCCTAAAATAAAATTTCGTTGAATATATTATAGACTAGACTAGGACTCAAAAGGTCTTTTCCAATTTTTTTAAACTTCTTTATTATTATTGTATCCATTCATCACTGAAGATCGCGATGACCCTACTGAATTTGGACAGACAGTCAATATTAATTCACCCCTTTTAATAATCCATTGGCCCTCATTTCAATTAAGAAGTTTCACAGATTATAAAGTATCATTGGGTTAATATAGCTCTCACAAATTGATTACACAAGTATTAAAGGCAAAACGAAATTGATTGTATGTTGCAGAAAAAGACTTGGCAAGGTCTAATTAAACAACCCACGACATTATTCATAGTTCAGCTCAGCTAGCGTTGTAACATTATCTACAAAACAATTGCAATCCATGAACTCGTATAACATTGTAACTTCGAACTACTACGAGTTATCGACTCACTGTAAACTCAATTTAATTCTATTCGAGTTTGTAACAACCCTCTCTCGACTATGGATATACGTGACGAAAAATCTTTTTATTGTTTTAAGAAAATTCCGCGTTCGGCGCAGTGTAAGACACAGTTTAATTGATGTTTATATGAAATGAATGTTCAGGAAGTTCAAAGTGATATGTCACATTATTATCGTGAGAATTTTGGCATCTATGTTTGTGTTAAAAATAAGTAAATATGTTATGTAATAACGCTAAACATAAATATGTCTTATAATATGTCATAAAGCTAAACATAACATACTAATCGAGGCTAATAGTAAGAGTATCGAGTTGTAATCTGTAATTAAAGGTTAGCCCTAACGCCGTTAGATCAGTAATTAGGATCAGCCAGCTGCGCATACGCATGGCTTCAGTGGGCGAAATTAATACAGATTATAAATATCAATGTACTGATAAAGTGCTTTCATCATTTGAGTTAACTTCACCGATTTCAATGGAGAGGAAAGTTTCGGTATTATAAAATTTCCCATACAATTAAACTTTAAAATAATATTTAACATAACCATTTAACAAAATTATCTCTCAAATATTTTTTTAAATAATTATCAGTTCATCCCTTTAGGAGATACGTTAACAGATGATGTATACACTTTTTGAAACTATTATATCCCTCTGCTTGGTTTGGGGATAATCTAAATGATTAAATAATAATTCCAAATACAAATATTTATAGTGTATTGCTATTGAAGCAGATTGCGGTCTGTCTGCGTTTTCTAATATTGATCTAACGTCGTGAGCATAAAAATGTTGGGACATCTCAAAACATATAATATTTTGGAGTAAATATTAATTTAATCTATAAATACACGATCATATAGTATACGGTACAAATTTATGAAAATAATTAAGTTAATAAAAAAGTAAAAAAATCAAAATTTAGTACAGGACTTCGTCATTAGATCAACTTCAAGATTACCAAATAGATACAAAAAATTGGATTTGATATATTATTACATCATGGTAAAGGATGGTTAAAATTGTCTTGTGGAGGTATTAAAAGCGTGTTAATAAATCAAGTGCATGTATTATGTGAATAATAATCAATTTATAGTGGGTTCAGTAACGGTAAGTTATAATTGACGCCATGCGCGTTGCATACAAAGATGTCTGTTTAAGTTATAAGCGGAAAGCAGTTAATCAATTTGGTATTATAGTATAACATATATCATAAGTTATAAAAATATATTTTATGTTTCTTCTAAATATGTATCTAGTCTTTTAGAAATGAAACTTTGGTGGGGATCATGTATGAACGCTATAGTAGGAATGGTAATCATCCATAATTAAAGGACTATACAGCAGTTATTCTTGCAGAATTAATAATGTAGACAGAAAAGGCAATTATTTCTAAAATTACAATAAACTGGAAGTTTTATATAGGAAATAATCTTTTGGCGACTGAAAATCTATACTAATATCATAAAACTGAAGTGGTTCTTTGTTTGAACGCGCTAATCTCAGGAACCTCTGGGTCGATTTGAAAAAATCTTTAAGTTATAGATAGCATAGATATTGATCGAGGAAGGCTTTAGGCTATACAGCATCCCGTTACGATTAATAGGAGCGGAGCATCATTGAGAAATGTACAAATGGTGAAATTTTATTCATTTTGAGAGCTTCCGTCGCGTAAACCGCTAAAGTTACGTAAAACTCATGTGATTATGACGGGATTGTTCCCTTTAAAAAATTATAAGCTTAGCATATGTCAATCTTTGAAGGTGGGCTCACTATGACCATTTTAACGATTATAATTTTTGTATATGAACTTTTGTGACGGAGACGAATTTACGCTGGTCAGCTAGTCCTAGATAAATTATGTTCTTATATCTTAGTACATTCTTAATACAAAACGAGTGGCAAAGATATACTGTAAGTATTAACCGATAACTCACTGTTCGCGAGCAACTCTTTGCTTCTAACAGCGTCTAATTAGGACTTAACCCGTTGTCGTTGACAGGAATGACTTGGCTTACACTGTGCGAAAGAGATGCAATATCCACATGACAACAAGACAAAGTAGGATATACCTTATGCTGAACGGTATACGCGTTAGACTGTTTCCGTTGAAGGCTTTTGCAATAAATAGGTAATTTATTCCAAATAATTTTATACGCATTAGATGATAAACATTTTATGAATACGTCTATTACATATAAGAGCGAAACTATTGCTAATAGTTTTTTGACTGACTTAAAAAAAAGACGAGGTTTTCAATTCATCTGTTTTATTTTTTGTAACATATCGTTTTGAATTAGTTTAAACAGTCAGCTGTTGTAAGTCATATTAAGGATATATACATGAATATTTTCTCAGTTACGTCCTAATATTGCCAAGACTATTTTCGGCCATTGTAAATCGTGGAAAAGTGATAAAAGAAGAGTTCATATTGTATCTATGTTAGGGAACTATTTTAATAATTATATATGTAATTTTTGTAAACAGTTGCCATAAGTTACGTCTACGTAATTTTTCGTAAAATAATATATTTTATAAACTTTATATTTGCAACTTTCATGGTTATGGTATATTTATCACAAAGCCATTGAATTTGAATAAAAGCAAATCAAATATTTGAGTTACATAGAGATGTTGTGGGACGTTTCTCAATGATTTGGGTCGCACTAATAAGGCTTACAATTATAAACTCATGGGACAAAATTTGAAATGCAAATCTCCACGAGCGCTGTAAAGTGGGAAGTATGAAAAGGGACTGTTTAAAATAATATATAAATTCTTATAACAAAATCTAGTTTTATAAAAGTAAAACTGGTGGGCTCGGAACTTTGGTAATAATTAATTTAGTATGTATAGTTATAATTATTTTCTAGATATCAATATTGTAATCAAGTTTTTCTGCCAGTCCTTAACAAACACGCTCATTTGATAGTATGTAATGTCTTTTGTATTTTATCTGTACAGTAATCCTTTATATTCTTTTAATTAGCATTGATATTTAGGTAAAACGAATAGTTCCCGAACAAATTGTCGATTATTTAGGGATTTATAACGACAAGATGTAGGGAGTCCCTTAGTTCTATTGCCAAAGCTTGTATCTGATGCATGCACGTCGAGATGACGTCATCTTGGGTGTGCCCGACTCAATGAAAAGCGGTTTCAGGTTATCAAGGACGTGAATTGATATGTAAATAACAATAATTATTTTTCTCATGTAATTGTTTTAAAGAAAGCATTTGTTAGTAAACCAACTAGTTAGTTGATAATGGCAAGCTCTAATATATTATACGAAAATTGTAGTAATATATTACTTTGATAGATGAAAGGATGGCATATGTCACAGAACGCGTAACCCGGGCCTTCTTATTGTTTAATCAATACGATAATAATAAAATTATTATTACCTTTAGTATCAATATTGGTGGGTGTAAGGCTAGGAATTTCTGGTTGTGGTGGTTGTACCCTAGGTCCAGGCCAAGTGGTGGTACCGCCGCAATAACGGGGCCGGCTGCAGTCCGCAGCATCTCGAAGCGTCGAAGCATCTGCTGAGTACTCTGAAATCATAGGATCTTTATGGAAAGTGATAGTTTTGTTGTGACATGTCTATACCTTGACGTATTCTTAATTTAAATTACTAGATTATAATGACAGTGTCAGTCATCTTATTTCCAAATGTTATTATAAGGATGAAATTATATTGTTACGTTGAAGTCAACTTACTCCTTGTGGTTGTAGATTGCAGCAAGCTAGCCGTTTGTCCCCCAGGAAATGTGGCGTTGCGTTTGTGTCGACCCTGGGATAAATAATAAATAAATATAATACATAGTTCGAAATGAGATCTCGTTCCGCTTGGCAAAATCATAATAGGATAATCATTGGAAAGCGAATTCTTTGATCGGCATCAATGATATTTGTAGACAGAGTAATTGCTTTCAAATTGAATCTAATTAATAAATGGTTTTGCGCAAGACTTTCATTCATTAATAGCATATTAAAAGTGAACACCTACTAATTTTTAATCCAGTAAAACTTGATTTTTAGTTTCAATAGCAAATGCAGTAATCGAAGCCGACAACTGATTCATGGTCTTTTGAAGGGTGATAAAATTAATTAGTATACATAAAGCCGAGTTGCGCTTGTGCTGGTAGTCGTGAGATTTGGCTTCGAGGTGAACAAACTGTTATCTTTATTTATGCGCGTTTCTGTTTCATAACATACGACAATGTTAACTTTCGGCATCTTATCAGATTTTTATTTATAATAAAATTTTACTAGTCTTTTGTTGCGCTTTGCTCTACCGTCTGATCATCTATTGTTCAATTGTATTCATTCTTGTTTATTTTTGTTACTTATATTTTTCTTCGATGGCATGATAACAGTAACAAAAATCACGAAAATACACATCAGGTATTTTACTAAGTTGAACGAGGTTATTGACTATTTGGTAAAATAAAACTTCAAAATATGGTAATCCGCCATATGTTGCAGGCCAATCATAGCAAATAACATTACTTTACCATTAATAATTTAAAGTTCTTATGGAAAGGCGATATATAATATTACTTTTACTCCGACCAGACATCACTCTTTAAGGGTTTTGAAGGTTTTTTATTAAACCTTATTTTTTCCAGATATATACTTCCGAGCATTATAGAATACTTTTTAAAAAACATTCAAGATACCATTAACTTAAGTCTATTTCATTAACAAGTAATTAAGGTTTGTTTGATACTGCCTGATCACTAAATCTGGCCTTGCTAATTGGCCACAATTTTCTATCTACCTTCCTGATCTCTATATACGGATGTTATGTCCGTTACCGTATTCCAAGTACCATTTACACGATGTCTATAATGAGTTATTCTTGATTCTCTATTTACACCAATTAACTGCATGCCATGAACAGTTTTATAACTGATGTGGATTTTTCCGTATAACGTTACCTCATGATAAACTCAAGCCGTAAATGATATTGTCTGAATCTTAATTAAAGACTGGAAAAAATAGTTGATTTTTTAATTGCGTTTTACCGTATACAGAAAATAGTTATGTTTATATTTCCGTAGCTGTCTAGTGTTTAAGGCCATTAGTAATTATAACTTGTTAATTCTCTTTAGTAAATATTAGTCCGAAAGAATTTGCTTATATTTTTAAAATGAATAAGGCACCTAAACAAGAAAAATTGAAAGCTCCTCTGATTTTCTTTAAGATCCAACCAATCTTGGAAGCTTTTAGAACAATACATATTTCTATTCAGATATTATGATTTTATTTATAAAAAAAAAATCATTTATAATTATATTGCATGAAATTGTTAACATAATTCGTTGATAAACCTGTAAGAGACCTAATAAAAAACCTACATAATTGGAACTTTGGCATCCAAGGGTCCTTGATAAGGTCAAGTAACAAAGTATCGCTGGAGTCAAGTGCGCAAGTTAATTTCAAAACAATAACTGCCTAGTGCATGAGTCACACGTGTAAGACGATCCTGCGCTAATTACAGCGCGCCATTTACTGTAGTATCTAGGACAGACAAACTTGCCCTAGGGTTATCAACTCGTAGATAATACAGGTGACGACAAATCGTCGTTTATATCATGGAAAATAAACATGTTAATGAAACCTACTTTCGATTTATTGGTAACTACCAGTGTCATGCGTTTTAATCTGTGTTGGTTTTAAAGACCCCAACAGAAAAGAGCGTGCCATATGTTTTTCGTGTCTGTCTGTCTGTGGCAAGGTAGCAAGTCTAAATTTATTTTTATATTATAATAAATTGAATTTGTTAGCGAATCATCTGTAAAGTTGTTAAATTTGCAGATTTGAAGTAGTCGTTAAGGCTTCTAAATTTTATCGATGTTCTGCGCAGTTTATTTTATTTTCTGTAAAATCAAAGGCATTATTACCTTTATCGTTTCTAATAATGAAAAAAATTTAAAAATATTTTTTTGTAGGACAACGCCTAGATAACGCATAAGAGAAATACTTCTCGCCAATATTCCATTACGCTGTTACTACATAATATAAATGAATAATTTCTAGAACGCAATTCAAGTATAGTGATAAAATTTAATAATATAATATTGTGTTCAAGACATGTGACACCCTTAAGAAACGATGGCTATATTCGTTAGAACCAATCGACAGAGGATTACGACTAATATAGAAATTGGGTCATCATTTGAGGTTACTTTGAAGTTTAAGCGACGCTCATTGGAATAATGACGATAACTAGAATTAAATACGGCTTCGGGAAATTGAGTTACAAACAAAAATATATAAGACTTATAGAAAGGGATATCATTATTTATTTATAATATTCGAGGAACGAGCTTGACATACTTCATTATTCATTCAAGTACATAAAGCTAAAAATATCAATGCGTTTAATGAGTAGTTTATATTTCTTTAATAAATAATAGAGTGTATTTTACGATTGACATGTTTGGTGTACGTATTGAAATATATAATATGTGTGTGGAAAATTTGATATCTAAATAGATTGTTTTGTTAAGCATTCTTTTTGAAAATCTACGATAAGAAGGACATTATTGTGTGTATTGTTAATTATAGGGCTGTAGTCTGATGTAATTTGATACCAAGGCCATATTAGCATTGAATCCGAACCGTTCCAGTGTTAACTTCATTGTATAATACCACTAAAGAAGCAGCCTTGTACCAAGTTATCATTTTAATTTACTTTATTTAATCGCCAGATAAAAGATTAGTCTCAAAACTTTAATTCACAGGTTTTGATCATATAAACATATCTTTATACAAGTATTATTATTAATTATTGTTAAAATAAAATTAGCGTTTAAAGAAAACATTAATAGGGGTGTTAGAACCATCGGAAACAAATCCCATCCTAAACGTCTAACGCTGATAAGAATTATCCATACTAATGTTATAAACTCGAAAGGATACTCACGAAGTATGTATGGTTGTTTGTTACATTTTCACGCGAAAACTACTGAATGGATTTTAATGAACCTTTACAGAAACATAACTCAGATATTAGAATAACATATAGGCTGAAATTTATAAAAATATTGTGATAATGGCGAAAGCGCGGGGCAACGCTAGTATTGCCATATAGCTAACGTGACAACAAAGCGGGTAAGGTATTTTTAATATGACAATACAATACAATTATCACCTGTTTTGCCAATTATTTGTATTTTTACAATACACATTGCGCAGGTGCAATTGATGTTCAGATGTACAATTGATGTTGTTCATGTTTTAGTAATGATTGACGATTAACCTTGTTTATCTATAAATAACCGTAGACACGTGCCCACTGACAATTGTTTTAAAAATAAGACAAAGGATACCGGTATTTTACAGAAAAATAATATATCATTAAAAATATCATGTTTGCTTCTGGCTTTACCATGATATGATATGATGATCCTCTCCAAGATACTAATTGCTTACGGCATTGTATTGAACAGCGATATATAGTGTTATATATGTAAATAAAATATACATAAAAATTGGCTTAAACAAGAAAAGCTACATAGAGTGTGTTAAAAATGTTGTTTAAAGTTATATCCTATGGATGTATTATTATAAGCAAATTGTATGACGCTATAATGAGAAAAGTATACGATAAGGTATGATGAGAGTATGAATCTTCATTATTCGTATTAGGTTTTAAGATTTCGTCATTGACACTTGTCCTGTATAATTAAGTTTATCTTCTCAAATAGTCGACGCTATATACTCCATTCGTTTTATTATTTACGTTGTAAAAAGATGGACAGAAAAGGTTTCTCTGCGTTTCAAAATTTGTTTTTCCAAAGTATCATAATTTTCATTTTGCCAACTTTTCTTTCCACCTGGTATTCTAAGATACGCCGTTTATAATAAAAATGAATGCCATATCGTAAGTGAATATTTCTGTGTCCACTCAGTTAATAGGTTCTATAAAATTGTCATCAAGTTAAATGTTGTCCCACATAACACCTCTATTTCCTGTTTTTTCAAACCCGCTCCCAAGTAGTGGAAGAAACACCATGACAAACTGGTGAGTCAACTCTGAAACCAGGCGACCGGATCTGAGTAAGGCTTTCAAGGAAACTTCTTATTTAAATCAACGATTTCTTGTATAGTTACAAAATTATCATTAAGTACATTGGAAGATGAAATCAGCACGACTCAATAATATGCATCGTAGCTTTCATTTACTTAATGTCTGTATTTTCAATGGAAATATCCGAATTCCATAAGGAGAACCTTATTTTATTTATAGTTTTCGTTTTCTTGCTGACGATTTATTAGACAGGCAGAAATTAAATGTATATGTAATACTAATAATATGTAGATTACGAAACACGGTCTATCATCAAGGAAGGTCAGCTCCAAAATAACGTTTTGTTTACTTTGTACTATACAACACTATAATTCGTTTATACATATACTAAGTTTCATTTAGGTACAAAATACGTTATTAATTAATTGAAGTTGACTTTGAAGATTTAGTTACATTGTTTGTAAAGACAACAAAAGCAGGTAAAACGTATACTCTATTATATATCCATAATACAACTATTTATCTATGTTAAGTCAGTAACCTAAAATTAATTAGGTTTCATAGAATATTGCATCACTCTTGTAAGTTGGCCTGCAATTTGCGCACGCGCCGCCTTTCAACCAAACGTCTTATTATCCACCACTTAGATGTTTGTAAGCCCCTATTTTGACTTTCTTGGCATCAGATATTGACCGATAAATTACACGACAACCAATAATTACATCACGGGTAATTGGTTAAAAATTAAGAGTGGTCATGGTGTTCACGGTTATATAATTTCAACTCCAATTGTCAAAAATATTTCTGGATTGGTAATATTTAATAGATCGAAAGACGAGAAAAGCTCTCAGAGTGCTCAAAGTTTATCTGTTTACCCAGATGATGGATAGCAGCCCGATTGATTTGGATAACTTCCCCACTTGCACTTTATTAGCATCCTAAAATACTAAATGTCTTCAATTGTCTCACTCCTTAAACTTGCTCACCTTACTCCTCGGATAGACAGTGAGAACGTCCGCCCACCACCTAGCCTCCTCTCTGCAAGTGCCTTTTACGAAAGTGACCCTTTCAGGGGCGGTCACGGCAAGGCTGTGTGGATGCCCCGTTACACTGTCAGCTTCGCTCACTTCCAGGACCGTCGTCATGTCAATACTGGCTTGCGGGACTGTATCTGGCTGAAAAAGAAAACTAAAATTAGTAACTTTCTTTGGGAATGTAATTAAGCTTAATAGTGTAACAATGGCACTTAGACGTTAAACAAATATAATTTCTCTACCCGATAATTGTGTGATAAAACCTTAAATTTTCTTATATTTAATTTAAGAATATACCACGCTGTTATAATTAAATGAATGAGATAATAAATAAAATTGTAGACAATTATTATTAAATTTTTATTACAAGAGTCAAGATAAACGTTTTTCGGCAGTTAACGTGATATCTTTATGTTCAGTAATTCAAATAATAATAAATAATTAAAAACATCATATACTCTGTAGTTTTAAAGCATTTTTAGAATCTAACTCTAACAACAAACTGAAATTATAATACTGTCATTTAAATTACAAATACTCGTACTTGAAAAATTTTGTTTCAATACAATAATTAGAATTACTTTATTTACTTATTGTCGAGAGATGCGATTAAAGAATTTTTTGAGTCAGATATAGCATTTCCATTTGTAGCGAGTCACAGATAATGACAAGACAGATAATGCTTTGAAGATAACTTTACGTTTTCTATGAATCAAGGGGAAACTTCAAAGACGAAACTATAATCATGAATATGCAAATGTTTAGAAAGGCTCGCCTTTATGTTAATAAACGTTTGAATAATTTCCTATTTAGCAATTACTATACGGGATTATATCCGATTTGAAATGAAACAAAACTGAACCTACAAATAAGAATTTACGGACTGAGTAATGGTGCGGCGACAATCTAGGAATACGGATGCGATTCAAAATGGTTAAAACAAAAATTTATTAACGCTAAAATGGGTTGTGTTCACTTTGGATAGAATAATACAAAGTCGCTTATATCTTTGTGCATGTCTTGCTCTAAACCTTCAAAATCACTCAACAATTTCAAAGCATTTCAAAGATTATTTACTGTCGTTTGGATTTTCCCTTAAATATAAGAGACTATAGTCCTTAAGTAAAGTTTTTGTGTTTATAGATTTTTTTATAATCAATTCTAGTTTGTTTATAATAAATGTAACATGAACAATGCCAGGGCAAGTTGCTGGTTACATTAAGGTAAACGTACTGAAGACCTGGTGTCACCGTTGCAAAGGTTAAACTAACAGGAACGAAGTAATGAATGGTAATTAACTTAAGAACTTCATTTGTCCATGTTGATTATTATTCGTACAACGTAAATTTATCTCAGAACAATTTTGATGGAATCTTTTAATAACCGTTATTTCCAGCGATTGCAACATGAATTTTATGAATTGTGTTTAATTTTTTTTAGATTTCTTTGAAATTTTGCAGTTGTGTATAAACGTAATAAGTGTACGTTTACTACACGTCACAAAACTCGTTACTTTTGTGACAAGCATACTTGTATCCATTTCAGTCGTATTTGGGAAATAGCTCTGACTGTCAGTAATTTTTGTATTTAACCGTAACAATTATGTGGATGTCAGTATGTTTATCAGTGTTCGTAATTAATCCGGTGAAATGCCATATACCTACTGCTGGGACTACAAAACATTTTTATAGTGACAACTAGCGATCCCCCTGTGATGGTTTTATTTATTTGTACGAAATTTCGTGTCTAGATAACTATTTATTGTAAAATATTACTCGGAACGTTAATACTCATAGACGTGATATCAACGTTTGATTGTTTAGACTATTTTATTGATCGGATTATCAAAGACATTGATAAGAAAATGTATTATACAAATAGAGTAACCATTATTAATTATAAATATTGTTAATAATACCAATATAACTCGGTCATATATAATAAAAAAAAAACTACATATTTAGTTAATTTAGTTTTAATATTTTCAGTCGAGTAAAACAATTACCAAGATGTTACGAGATTGTATTCGAAGTTAAATGTTATTGAAATGCTTATTGCTTTACGAGGGACATAAACTGCGAAGTGTATGAACTTGAGGCCTAGTGAACCCCGCCTCGGGACCTGTTTAATCACCGGTAATAAGTAATTTAGTATTTATCACTGTGTTTGACCCGACGTGCCTTCTGAATGCAAATGTTATGTGTGGTCCAAACGATGCTTTTTTTTAGATTTAACTTGTTTTTAAATAAAGATGGACTTGTCCATTAGCCCGTTACTTAAACAGACTTCTCAAAACAATTCTTGCATTGTTTTGATGTTATTTGATTCCGTTACAGGGAAAGAATGCTGCTAATGATGAGGGCATTCCAACAAATTTCAAATTATAAGGCGTAAATAAACTGTAATATTTCTCTTATAATGCTGGTATTTTAATGCCAATTCAGTTAATTATCTATCGTAGTTATAGATATCTATTTATTTATTAAGCGACATACATACATACATACGAAGCATACAGATCTCTTATTCTAAGCGATTCATGTCGCCCATGGACACCTCCAAGATTATTAGATCTAGAAGACGCGTTGCCAACCTTTAGACCTTAGCCATATTTACAGCATTTGACAATATAACTCATAGATAACATGTTTTCATACAAAGTCTAAAAATAGAAACTCATTATCGAAAGAAACAATCAATGCTCGCATGATTACACAAATCCCCGCACATTAATCGCAACAGGAGCTAAGGTGAAAGCCCGCCAAAAATAACGAAGCAGAAAAAGTGAAAATAAATTTCACGTAAAACACGTTAACGAAACCAATTAAACCGAATCGGCATGTTCGCTTCATAAGCGTGTATCAAACTTTATTAATCACCGCCAATGAGACGTAAAGACAAACCAGATTTATTGTACTGCTTTCCCGTCCAGAAATGGTCTAATTTGACATTGGATCGCGAGCGTACGACATTACGTAACCGGTCCGATTGCATATGGTAATATGGACCGCAGTCCATTGCTTGATGTAACCGCACCGCGTTTGAAATGGACTGTGTCGGCTAAGTAATGTAAACAAAAGCAGCGATATTACCGCGACACTTTTGCTAAATAACCATTAACGATTATGTAATATTTCCCATACGACAGTCATGCAATAATTTTGGAATAGCGGGACGCAGGCATTTAGTGAACTGTGAATGGGATGGAATGCCATGTCTATTCGAGGACAACGCCTGTACCGATAGGTTTATGTGTTCTCTGCCAATTGTGAATGTACATAAGTGTAAAGACAGGTAAGCAGATTTATTATTGTAACCTAAATATTAGCGAATAGCTGGTGGGCGTCGTTAACTGGGAGTGTTTGATAGCTGGGGGAATTATGTCTATATAAAAGCTTTTCGTCATCATTGATTTAAGAGCTATCGGTGGAATAATATCGATTTTAGATACAAACTTGTCTCCTTGAATGGCAATTTAAAAGCAAATTTGGCCTTAAAAGGAATTTCAATTGTAATATCTTGCACCAATCTTTACTTATCTTGTAATCATCTAGAATCATCTATACATATAATAAATCAGTTTTACATAGAATTCATTAAAAAACAATATTTTTTTCTATACGCTGGGAATGTAGTAAGCGATTCCTGTCATCCATGGACACCTTCAAGACCAGGAGACCGAGGAGACGCGTCGCCAACCTTAAGACTTTTGCCACATGTCGGCTTTTTTACATCGAGTATTCGGAAAGATAGACAACTATATATACTATATAGTTGTCGATAAATATACAATACGGTTGACGAAATTGTAATGAACGTGAACGAAACCGCGGGCAAAAGCTAGTTTACAATATCATAAAATATAATTGACTGAAGTTTAGTATTTAGTCTTTATATATAACTTTTATTGAAATCGTCCTCAATTCTATGACAAGAATTAATACGGTAGGCTTCATTTAGTAAATACTCACTGCTGTTTATATTTTCGCAGCGAAGCGTGAATATAAAAGTAATTTTTAACATCGTGTTTAGTGTTTACCATTAACCGGCCGTAAAATTAATGCGAATGCTAATTATAAGCGCTGATTTCATATAAACCGTTAGGGCCGCCGTAAAAGGATAATAAGTCGCTGTAACCGACAGGATTTTACCTAATTTATATAAGGCTGGTGGTAATAACTTTTGCGATGACATGATATCTAATTGTTAATAGAATCAAATCAAAGTCTAGATGAACACCTACATTATAATAAAATCTTTGATATATTCAGCATTCTTATACGATACAGATAGCCATTAAATGTTTTGATTAGAAACCGAAATTGATTAAGTTTATTATGAACATATGTAAATGTATATTTGTCGAAATAAAGTTATTGGTGTTACAAAATTGTCTAAAATCCTCTATTTTTTTGAAAATACTTTTTAAACACTGATTTTAAAGTAATAAGTAAATTCATATTTGTTTTTACGAACCTGTTGGTGTTGTGGAAGAACGCCGTGTGCTTAACCGTTAGTTTCGGGCTTGAAATTTCAATCCATGGAACTTATATATCTTAAATCTTATAGTTTCTATAACTATGTTAATTTTGCGAGTAGTTAAATTTAAGTATTAAATAGGTAGGAGGAAGTTCTATGTATTTTCAAAATTCTCTCCGGATTACCATTGTACATAGAAGGAAAGTTCTTATAAGGTTGTAAGGCGGGTTTAAACTCAGTCTATGTATATCCAGTATAGATAATGTAATGTGGCTGAGATAGATCCTATCCAACGAAACTCAAACTCGTCTCGATGATACATTAAAAATAAATTGTCATCGAATTCTTTTAATAAGTCTTTTAATGAGAAGTCGCTCGTGTATAACCATTGTAAGGCCTATTCTAACTTTTCCAGAAGTTGGTCCTTAATGCAAATTGATGGTAAATTGCCTCGTACAGGTATTTAACAGTCCTATACTTGGGGAATTTCTATTTCTAATGGTTAAGATAAGAATATTAAATGCTCCTTGATATTAACCGTTGTTTAGAAATTTTAATCAGCCGCTGCGCATGGAATAGAATTTTACTAGTCAGTTTATAGATAATTATTTTTATGATACAGATGGACGTGTGTTGAGGAAACGAACTTAATTGCAGTCGTATAAAATGGAATGGGCTTCTGTTTACTCAAATAATATCAATGTTGAATATCTAGGTTCAAAAGATCAGATAGTTTAAACAATAGGTAGTAGAATAAATAAAGCATTATTGAGACCTAATTTGATATTTCTGTGGATGTACAATTTAAAATTATCAATGCATACTTTAATAAATATAAGATAATCTTACTTAAAATGTTGCCTTTTTTACAGGTACATTCTCTGCATTTTGAGAGTTTAATAGAAAGTTTCGGTAATCTTCGTTCAAAACTATCCTCAATTTGGAATAAGACGGTGTGTTTCATTATGAATCGAGAACTAATTTCCTCTCGGCATCAAATAAACAAGAAGGTACAGTAAATTTTACTGGTGATTTCACAGACATATCGTCACTTAGATAAGCAAAAGCAATTACATAAACAAGTCAGTGGTAGGACCGTTAAGAGGAACTGTTAGGGTGCGCCTACGCAGGTCCGAGTGGTGCCGATAGCTAAGAGTTACGGACCCCACGCACGGAGCTCTGGGTCAAGGGGCTGATGGAATTCTAATTCAAATATTAATGTTCACATGAGGCCCGTTAAAGTTGGCGAGGGTTCAGAGGAATTTTTAAATCTATTTTTTATATGATTAATCAACAGATCAGCTATCAGCATATTCACTGATTGCTAGGTGCAGCTCAGACATCATTGAATAATATGTTGTTGATCTATTTATTTTATTTCGTCTATTCAAAGTTGCGAGTCGAATCGTGCATTCAACATTTTACGACCTTTTCGTACGAACTGTTGTACTCGGACGGAATTTTAAAGTAAAATATTAGCATATCAACTTAAGCGGGAATGGAACCTGCGATCCAAGAGTTTTAGTGAACAGTTCCGCTAAACCATTGGGATCATATTTTTTAATCAAATAAATATATCAGTATTCGTAAGGTACATGAAGAATAATTAACCCTTTTGTTAGACCAGTCAGATCAGGTAATATCGCAGAAAATAAACTAGCATTCCCACATTTGTTGTGATAGTGTCAAGACATATAGCAATTACGTCTCACTATACATCTCATTGCGAACCACCCATAATTGGCACCGTCCTACATTCACTGGTGATCCGTTAAGTTGTCGATAGCGTACGGGTAATAATAGATGTGGTGACACGCGGTATCGTTTGAAAGCTAGAGTTGGATTGTCGGAATATCAGGGTGAAAAATTTCTGACAACAATATAGTTTGTTATTTTTATTTTTAACGTTGAAGTATCGGAAACACATCCGCACAAAGTTTGAATAGTTATATATTATATATGATAATGTATCTGTTAGGATAAGTGGTTTAGAAACTTCTAATAAATGAAGTTTGTCATGGTATAGTGTGTTAGAACTTACTAGTACTTATATTAAGCTTACAGTCGAAGCAGTGTTATTTGTTGTTCATATAATCAGAGACATTTGCGTGAAAGTGCAATAATAACAAAATATACATCAGCTCCGGAATCACTGGCTGTGACGGAGTGATTGCCAATCACAGTGCGATGTAAGTGGTAAGAGCAGAGCGATAATTTATTTCTTCATGAGATTGAAGGTTTAATAAGTAATTAAATTAAGCAATAAAATAATGTTTAACAATATTAGGAAGTGGACTTGCACTGTGCCAAATTATTAAATAACGCATTTTATCTCGAATATGCAAACCACTGTTGAGCACAGTAGTGCCAAGGTATCTGATGATAATGTATGAGGCACCTACGCTCTTTAAATTGTAGTTAGATGAATTCTTGTTAATATAACACAGAAGAAACTTTAAATTTGTAAGTATTATGAAAATCCAATTAACTACAATCTGAACTATAGACTCTTCATACATTATCATCAGCTGTCAAGCAAAGTAGTTTGCATGTTAGATAAATCGCGTTCTCTAATGGTTTGGGACAGTGGCCAATGGTCGTCCACTTCCTACGTGCGGCTTTGTCTGCTATTAGGCGATATCAGTGTTTTTGCATCGACAGCCGGGTGAGTAGCGGTGCTCTGCGGTTACACTGTCTCCTAGATTCTACTGTTTTTCTTCCGTGTATTTAATAGAGAATGTAATAATACCATGCATAGATTTGTATTGTTTAAGTTTTGACGTAATTAAATGACATAGTAAATTTTGCAAAGTAGGTAGTGGCAATTTTGATTCTGTAGATTTTGTATTAAAATAGTAGAGTTCTAAAATAAATTATTTTTATAGTTTTTTAGCTACTATAAAACAAATATTGGTTGCATCGCACGCAGGATGCTCTCACCGGAAGTGTCTCCACAGACAATGCTCTATTGTGGAGTAATTACGGGGACATTCCTCTTCATTGTCATGTGACCTACTTTCATATGTCCCATATGTATATCACAGGTAAATTACATTAAAGCTTAGGCTGCACTGAGAGTTTCCAGATGATTATTTTTGTAATAGTATTTTAAATTTTAAAATATTAGGTAAAATAATAATATTACTGTTGTTTGTAGTATAATAAAATTTTATATAAGTTGGTTTTTTTTATTTTACTTTACTAGTTAAATTTTATATGGAAAAAGTTAAACTTATAAACGATCACCATAATTGAAATCCAGAAATATAGACTCAAAACACACGCCATTTTGGTTTTGTTAGTCGGTTCACTATGAGACCAATCTTACATAATTTTTTACATAGTTCAGTGTAAAATGGTCTTTATTTTTGTACATTAATATTAAAGTCCCATACCGATACAATGAGCAATCAAAGACAGAATAAATAACACTCTTGGTACAAATGATAATTCGGATTTTAGAGATCCTTATAAAAAAATCACATCGTCAAAACTATATAATCTAATATTAATTTTAATTAATTAACTCTTCTTTGTTCTTAGTATTAAATAAAAACATATTTTATATTAAATGAGTAATACACTAGACGTATTACCTCCCATGTTTCAAATTGATTTAGCTGTTACAGCGTAAATAATACTAATAAAGTTTGAATATCAAAACATTTACTTCGATTTATTAATACAAATTAGCTTCACCTGCTTTATTAAAATTTATGCAAAACGTAATGTTAAAACAAATATAACATTTTGTAGAATTTTGTTTTGAGATTATCTCATAATCGTGTTGTATCTTTATATATTATTAATAATTATTCCTAGAAAAATAAAAAATAAAAACTATAAATCTATCATTTAAATGGAAAAAGTGTATTTGTTGTGCTTTAAATATCGAACTAAATGAGAAAAGTCTGTTTAGACAAAACGTTGGCCGTCGCGATACGGAACCCTAGACACTGGGGTTTCACACTTGACTGTTTATTTAATCATGGCGAGAGTGATTGTAACATGTAACAATACCAATTCTGTAATAATAAACGTGAATTACTGTCCCCTAAAGCTGAGTGTAGAAATATTTTTATATATGTTTTATTATAAATAAAAGACAGACAGACATAATAGTATTTTTTGTTGTATTAGAAAACTGATTCTTCAGGGTTACACTAAACTTTATATGAAATAGAAGAAGTTATGTAAGTCATGACATAAAAATATTTGTATTATTATACTACCCATATAAAAACTCTATCTTTCCCTACCTGTTATATTATATGATTATATATCATAACACTAGCTATTGCTAGCGGCTTCGCTCGCGTTCATGTTGATTTTATCATTCAATGCTATTTGTTTATCGTATATTTTTTAGGTAATTTCAGGGAATCTACGATTTCTTCTACTGACTGATTATGTAAAGGGAAATAAGAGAAAATATATTTAAATCCGGAAAAATCCATTGAGTTCTTACCGAGCCCGTAGATGCAGACTGACTCTTTTAGTCACCCATAATATAGTACTTTTTGCATAATTTTTTTAAAAGTACAGACACGCGATTTTTACGGACTCATTATAATTATGTAAAGAATATATAATTTAAAATAATGTGTATTTTATATATATATGTGGTTGTAGCAGCCGATTAAATCCGACTACGCTGAACTCTTTTAATTAAGAATAATTTTATACAGGATGTTAGGGGACGCTCTCGAAAACGAAGACAGATGATAGTACTTATGACACCTTTGATGATTGGACGGAATAAAAATCGACCTTTATAAAAAAAATCATATTTTTAAAATTGTTTATTAGCATTAATTACGCTCATGTAAATACAGCTAAATGAAACAATAGTTTTATAAACAATACATTACTTTACTAAAAAAAAAAAACTAGCAATGAAGCATGATAACAAAAACAGTTGGACTAACATAATGAAGCGTAAATAAAGCCAATAAAACGTTTTGAAAATATGTTACTTTTTAATCAGGATTGATTTTTACCTCTTAACACTCGTTAGATCTAAGGCCAACTTACATTGGAATTTATTCTAAACGAATCTGTTCACTTCTCCTTATCTTAATATGAAAAATATTCATTCAAAATAATTTTATAGGCCATAATATATTATTGATTTACTTTCAGATAATGTACCTTAACATTTATTTTATAATGTTCTGTTGAACGATTAATCAACGCGATTCTTTAAATGGCTATACCTTTTGTATTTCTAAACCGATTGAAATAAAATAAATACTAAATGTTTAGTGAAGTTTTCTAAGCTGTAATAGTGAAAACAAAAAAGGCACAGATAAACATACAAAAATTCTAAAGATCGTTTATTTGGGTTCTGTTACGTTAATAAAGCCCCCCAATAATAGTTATTTCATATATCTTCAATGTACAAACGGCGACCAGTTACCTTTTTATTATGTTACAGTAGAAGATGACGATATATTGTAAACTCAAATATAAAATATGTCTCAATGAGTTACGTAGATCAAGTAATATTTACATAGCAGGTAGTTTCCAGCTTATAATTGCAAGTGGTACAATGCACAAGATAACTGTTTCAACGTAATTTTTAAAAGAATTGTAACACATTTGTACTCTTATTACATTCACTAGACATCGAGATGCCATAAAATGAATTAATTTGGTACCCAAAATATTCTGTGTAATTTGTTATTTTTTACATTTTGTCTGCCTATCTGTTTGTTGAACTTATCGTTAATTTAATTGTTATTAAGTTTTCACAGGTAGGTACATATAAATTTATTTTATGGACATAAGATGACAAACAGTATTTATTATTAACGATTAAAATAATTGTATCAGTAAGGATAGTAACGTTAAATAACTACCGAAAATCCATGGTTATTTGTTATCATTGTATTGGCAAAAAATAAATAATCGCTGAATCCTATACCTTAAGACAATCAGCGAGACTCGTAATCAAAGTCCGCTAGTACCGCCTCTGCAGAGGCTGCGGTGACGTTTTAAAGCAAATCACTATTTATTATGTTTTCAATGCACACTTCAAACTTACAAATGACTTATCTCTTCTTGTCCAATCGCATCATACGTTAATCTACATTGCACGACTATTTATAGATTAACGTCGAATATTACAGTTACTTTCTTAGTTTTAACAACATAATTGGATGATTTTATAGACAAATATTACGTGTCTACGATACGCATTTATATATTATACGATATCAATGTTCACGTTCACGGTTTCACGCTCAGTCAATCAAACATTCAAAATGGCGTAGCGGTCGCTGGCGGACAGCAGTCGTAGCGTGAGCGGGCGCGGGGTACGTGGTGGAGGCCGCGGGGTTGCAGCTAAGCAACCGCCTGCGTGAGAAAGAGACGGTGCCATACAGCGGACACGAATGGTGCGGCGGAGCGTCGCAGCGGGGAGAGCGCAGTACGCTCTGGCACGCCGCGTCGTATGGTTGCGTTATGTCGTTCGAGGATATTTTGACCAAAGTCAAGGAGAACCCAATGCTGTGGGACCCGACCCATAAGTACTACAGGCAGAAAGCAGTTCAAGCGGAGACGTGGGTGGTGATCGCGAACGAGTTAAATGCAGAAGGTGAGTGTTTGCTTGTAGCGGAGTGTGGGCGCGGGTGAACGGCTCGGGACGGACGCGGATCGGTGCGCGTTACATTTTGTTGGTAGTCCTGATAGTAGATAGTGGGGATACCCCTCATTCACTTAACGATTAGCATTCCAAGATTTACATTATTTACTTTACGTAATAAGTAGAAATATTAATAAATACATTTTTTTACTTAATATATTTCAATTATTTCTTTGATGTTTATTATTTATTATACAGATATATTTACATTTTCCTTATATTTCATTTATCCTGTCTACTGTATATGTAAGAAATGATTTCACATATTCTTAAATAATAGCTTTATCTATTCACATGGTTTCTATAGTATTCTTTAAGGATTAACGCACCAACATTGAGTCCACAGATTATAGTTTAAGCAAGAGTATAAAATAACATCGACTATAACCAGGGTTCCGCAATAATTAACGTCGATCAATACTTTCTATGTTCCTCATATACCATTGAAAGTATTATACTAGGTATTTAAAGTAATTCCGTATACCTGATATCTTATCAGTTGTGATTTCCAAGAATCTATAGATACTTTTCAAAATAAGATATGGATATTGGAGCTAAAATAATGCTTGTCTTTTTTTCATATAACATTGGCTGGGTAATAGTTGTATCTTAATGTATTTTTCATACATATACAAATAACGAAGTGCAAATACACTAGAGATATTTGAACGGAATTATTACAACAACAATTTTATTATAGGGTGTATGAACACTTCCCTTATACACATCTTCATAATAATATATATAATTAGAAGGCTGCGTGTAGCTTAACGGTCGGATAAAGTAACCCCCACGTTAGAGCAACGGGTTCGAGTCCCGGTCGGAACGCAATTGCATTTTCATTCATGGATCACGTACCATCGTTCATGGAAAAGTCGTGTTGTGATGTGCGCGTTTTAACTTCAGACTATGAGTTTCCGATTGAAATAAAAATAATTAAGATCGGCAGCTGAACATCACTAAAATATAAGATATGATGTAATATGCATAAAGCATTAAGGCTGTCAACACGGTGTGTCGGGTCGCCCATGAGCGTCAGGAATCGCTTATCACCAGCTGAACTGCATGCGCTCTTGCTTTTCTATCGTATAAAAAAAGATATATAGTTTACAAATATACTTTTTATATGTATAAGAATAGTTATAGTATTTTAATTATTATTATTTCTATAATTTTATTTGCAGAAAAGTTAATACGAAATCGATGGAAATACTTAAAGGATCAATGTAGAAAAGAGCTTAAGAAATTATCATCAGGTGAAATAGATAAATCGAGGTGGCAGTACTTCGACCAGCTAGATTTCATATCAAAAGAATTATTTTCGGAAGGTAAATTAAAACAAAAGGAATGCAAACAAGAAACGGATGGTGAACCTGCGAGAAAAGTACGAAAATCTGCAAGCCCCGAACCGTCTGGTTCATGTACGGGACAAGATTCGAAAAGACTTCTCCAGATCACGAATAGACTTAACGAGCTATCTAAAAAAATAGATAGTCAAAGCCCATTTGATGAAGAGTTACGGAATGACCCAGACTTCATGTTTCTAATGAGTATATTACCTACGATAAGAAATTTGACGGATGTACAGAAATTTACTTTTAGAGGTAAAGTGAATGAATGGCTTTTAGAAGCGTTGGCACAGAATGAATTTGTTTTAAGTGAACAATATCAGTGTAAATTTGAAGTACCAGAGTCATAGCTAGTAAAAATTGAATAAGGTCTTGCATTCAACTTATATAATATAGATTTTACTGCGTTTTTGGAATATCCTTAACAAGTATTGACTGACTTTTACACACTTTCCATGAGCCAATGTGATGTTTCGATCAATTTTATTGGTGACAGATATTGTTAAGATTTGTTTTAGACGTACTTAAATCTTAATCATGAAGCGATCCTAATTTGGTTCTATCAGTTAGATAAAATGTTTATCAGTAATATAATCTTTGTATATTTGTATGTAGATAAGAAAACAATGCGTTACTACGTATATAAGAAATTTCTAACTAAATTTGTAAATCATAAATAAATTTAAGGTATCTTGCTAACAAACACGTATGTCTCATAAACATTAATAGTAATTTTAGTGGCAAAACATAACTGTAAAGGAATGAGGTTGTATTTATTAAGTAATAAGTAAATATAATTTTTTTTATCATTGTTGTAATAATATTCTTAGCTTAATATGAAACAAAAATATAGACAAATGTTACTTAATATATATTTTTATAACAATAAAACTGTCTTTTTTTGTCCTTTCATAAGAACTAAATTTGGTTTCATTGACTGAATTTTAAGTGGAAACTTCAACAACAAAATTATTTTATGCTGTCAGTTGAAACTTAACGGCTTCCAATATTATTGCAAATTGGCAAATTGGCGCTTTGGGAGTCGAAAAAGTATGTGAACATATCAGTTAACAATTGCACAGGGTGGACATTCAATTATATATACATACAAAATTTTATATGAAAATTAAAAGGTTACTAGTACTGAAGATTTGAATAAATCGGTAGCTTACTGTGCCATACGGCATTTATTACCTACATTGATTTTAAATGTACTTGATAATTGTGAAATAAAAATAGTCCAATTTATTCCTTACACAATATTAATTTCCTAGTGAAAGACCGATCGAAGATTAACGGGAAAAAACAGACTGACTGGCAAAAAGTTTATAAATTGGGATTTCGTTCCTTAGAATATATACCTTATATACTTTAACACGCATATAGCAAAAGATTTATATGGATTTGGATCTATATTATATGGATATATACAAACGGAGACTTTGATTTTATTTATGAATATAAATATTAATTACGAGTAAAGCTAACAAAATAGCGCTAAAAGAAGTTTTGAATTTGGATTTGAAAATATATGTGCGAATACTTTTTTATTTCAATAGACATGTTTTACGTGCGGTCTGTAATGTTCCTGTCGCAATGTTACCAGATCCCAGGATAGTTTCAAAACTAGTACTATTGTTAATTTTAGCCTACTTTACATTTGATTGCATTCATTGGGCTTTAATTACTCGGTTAGCTAATGAAGCAATTACGTAAACTGACTAGTTTGATTCAATAACTAAGTTTTTAAATGTCTGGCTTATAATTAAATAAAGACTTATGGGTTTTTATAGTATAACTTATGATAATAATTAGTCAAGTAAATAAAAAATATTTTTAGACAAAAGTTGGTTTTGATCCTCATACATTTAAGAAAGTTCACATTTTTTTTGTAGTTCAAAAATAAACTTGCTTTAAATCAAGTTCAAAGATTCATAATCTTTGATGTACATATAGTTGTGTAAAAGCCGTAAGGTAAGTATCCATTAACTTTCCAAGATAGAAAATACTCAGCATACATTGGGATCAGTAGGTACTTAGAATTTTTTGAGTAGTTATTTTTCATGGATAGGTGTGGCGTAAAGTGGTACTCAAAGTGATGTAGGTGGTGAACTTTAACATAGAATGAGGAAGTTCGCGGCGGAGACGCTCTTGCACAATACCAATTGTCACATTAGATGCGCAATTGAGAGGTTGTTACAGGCAATGGAGCTTTATTTATTTACTTAAAATTAAACAGCAAACAAATCAATCTAAAGGAATTACATATCCATTAAAACATATATCTTTCGGTTATTTAAAGATAAATGAAAATAAAATATATATTTGACTAATATCGTAAACGTTTTGACTGGTAAGTAGATTGTATAAGGGTAAGTGGGGGCTAATTGGGCAATAAGAAGGTTGTATTAATTTAATTTGGCTGTTGTATATAATGTTTCGTCACTTTGCCCGAGTGGAAGTAACATGACATTGAGCTTGTACGGAATTTCGTAACGACCTTGCTTATAATAGATGTCAATACGAATAAGAAACACTTCAGTTAGGTTTTTTATTATATTCATTGTATAAATTAGACTAATTTTATAAAATATGTATCCATTAATAATATACTAAATGTTTGTCAGGTAATTGTTAGTTATTATGATTGATACTTAACGTTTTGTTGAGTTAGAAAAGATATTTCTCCGAATATTATACATAAATAAATACAAAATTATTATGAAATTATCATAAAATCAAAAAACATTCAACGCTTAAATTTACAACACGTAGAGAAAGAAAATCGTAAACAAAGTAATTATTACGATTTCAGAGGACTTATCAATCAATCCTTTATATGCATTTAATATTTGCAATTATAACTAAAAATGCAATGAAATTGTGTTTGTCATATTTCGATATATTAAAAATAATAAATATGTGAGTCATATATTTACTTCCGATTCGATATGGAAGCTACTATTATATGAAAAATAACCCAAAAAATTAAAAGCTTGTATTTAAAACAGGTTAAGAGTTTGACACTACAAAATTGACTCTATGACTACATAGACTGCAAAACTAATTTTGCAGTCTGCCTGGATTTTTCACAAATAACAAGTATTACCTTAAGGCTTATTTGTTATTGAATAAATTAAACAATCAATAGATCGTAAATCAATTACACAAGTCTCGAGGGGATTGCAGTCGTGATCAGCGCTGATGATTTAAGCACCTGATGAATGCAATCCAATGAAAAATTATCACCGATTAGCTTTTATGTGCGCCAAGGTTCAGTACGCTTGCCAATGCAAAACAATTGTAATGTAATGGATTATTTTTTAATGTTATGGGCACCCATTACGGGGTTAAAGTATTAGTAACTTTAAATTCATAACAACATTAGGGTTTCTATTTTAAACTGGTTAATAATGTTTGTTATTTTTGAAGTAAGAGGATATAGAGGTAGAGATTCTAAGGACAAATAGAAAAAGGAGACGAAAATAGCTGAGAATATTCTTATGTCAATATCACCCACAAAATTTATAACTATTTAATAAAATCTACTGTTTCTGCTTTAATTCTGTACGCTATCATCGGATAAGTTAAAATATCAAATAATAGTATTGTCATCCGAATTGCATATAAAATTTTAAATTAAAGATAGTCAAGGGACGATTAAAGTATAGTTGTAATATTTACTTATTGATGTTTCTTAGTTTTTTACTTATCTACTCGTGAAACTAATAAAAACATCATCGCATGATCCATTGTCTCGATTTATAAAATAACCATCTATTTGAAAAACGTGATGAGAAATTGCTTTTAAATTGTCGAAACAATTAGTTTTGTGTGCCGGAGGCGTTTTTGGATTTAAAATTGATCGCGTCCGTGGCATTTGGCATACAACTGGCAACACTTAGCTGTGACGTAAATTGTTGTGTTAATTGCTGGAATGCCCTATGTAGAAATAACCACTTGTAGTTCAGTTGTATGTCTGATAAGTCGTTTCAAGTCTCGGTAAACGAGATAAATTGTCACATTTAAATAGAAACCTATTGCCTATAATTTGACACGCATGCTGGCTCATCAGTATACTTAGTGAATTGCCGAAGGGTGCAATTACTGAAAGTGTAACATTATTATATATTAATATACTAGTAAATGCCTACGACTACTTGCGTGGAGGACTTATTGTTTTATTGTAAAAAATATGATTACGATAAATCCAAAAATGTAGGATACATCAAAAATGTATCCCACGGACTGACAGATAAAAAAAAAGAAATAAACGACTTTAATTATTATTTATTATAAATATACATAAATATGTTTTTTCAAATTTCGCTATTTTTCCTTATCGTTTTCACTTTTAACTTACAAAATCATTACGAGTGAGTAAGACATTGGTATGTATTTCAATCTTGCGAATACTTGGACGTGCTAAAGGTTGTAAGGCATCATTTAATTCAATATAGCAGGGGCTTCTCATGACGTCCTACATTCGATAATTGCGCAAGTATAAAGAATTTTAACCTTATATATTTGCAACTCGTTTAAATATTTTATATTTTAAAAATGGAATACGAAATACTATTTATATACAAACCTCCGAAGTTTTAAAAAAACATTAGATTAAAGTTTATGTTTTTAATTATAAAAAGCTATTAAATTTGAATACAAGGTTAAAGAGAGGGTGAGACTAGATTCCACGACATCTCATTGTGTTACCTTATCACTATATTATTGAGAATATTATATTAGATATAATTAAAAAACAAAGTCCTTCTTAGTTTCTATACCAGATAACCTTCAAGATACCAAATACGCATAAAGTTTGAATTAAATACGACAATTTGAAGTTGGCTTAAATTGTTTTTTAATATATAAATGGAAAGGACTACACATTGTTCTTGCCGTTTGTTTCTTATAGGTCTATTAAGCATTGACACCTGAAGGAATGTGTAGGTCTAGAAACTATAATGTGAGAGTGCGGAAGTCAATAAGTGACGTGGGTGACATTATGAATACAATTATATCAAGGCTTATAGAAATCTGATTTCTACCCACATACATATTAAATACGCGGTTCGATCCTTGTACGCGGTATGACATACATACGATTAATTATATCTGAATTATTATCCATATGAATACGTGAAGCAAGATGAGTTCGGAGCTTCAGGTCACTTCTTAAGGGTGATGGATGTACTGAGGAGTGTGACAATTGGCAAAGTCGAAGTTCATATGGAGAAGTGCAGAAGGCTATGCTGTGCCAATAAATGTAATTAAAATATCTGTTTGCAAATATCAAAATAACAGCTTCACTCGAGCTGCATATGAAATTAAATTTTATACGTATAACACAAGCACGGTTTGTAAATTTGTGTCTGTTCGATGCAGCCAATCACTAAAATGGCTTGACCGATTACGTCGAGACTTTCATGGGCAGTATAGAAAGTAACATACGATTCTTATGTTAAAAAAAAATCATTAGGGTTCAGCACAATTTTTCTGGCAGATGTTCGAATTTGTGAGATTTCATATTAAAAATAATTTATATATAAAATTAACCCGGAATAAACTGTTGACGCGCTACTTACTACTAACATACACCAATGTAACGATTCTCAATTTGTATAAAAAAATTGAGTTAATATTTCGTCGATTTTACTATCTGTAGTTTGTTTATAAATACAAAGTTTGATGATGTAATGTAGGGACACCAGAGGCCAGTTTCCGAAAGAAGGCCTCTTTGAGAGCAATGTCTGGGCTCTGGTATGTGCTGTTCCCAGCACACGTCGGGGTGAATGTCTGGAGCGATATCGCTAACAAGTCAATTACGCGATGCCCTATACGACTGGTTTCAATTTGTTGTTACAGGGTTGTCAGTTGCTATCTTATATGTACCTACAATAAAGAAGAACCACGGGAAGGCAGAGCGATATAACAGCGACTGTAAAACAGATGTAGAGATGGTCAAAATAAAATTCTACTTCTTAATTAGCAGAGCCCATAAAATTTTCCGTATCTAAAGTTAATCCTAATAAAAGTATTTGTAATAACAATCACTGTTTTTTTTGTCTGGTTAGGTGTATTTCCGAAAGAACTGGGCCAAAGCCGACGAAACTCATGAAAACCTGTAAATAGGTTCAGCTATTAAACAATTTTTAACCTATTTCTGTCATATATAAGATATACAAAAATTCCATTACAGATAGAATTATTTAATAAATTATATGCAGAACAAAACATTTGAATTCTTGTTTAAGCGTATGCGTTAAAAATATCCGAATGACTTGGTGAAGGATAAAAATAAGGATTTTAAATATAACTCCTACACTAGTTGATAACCCTTTATATGCTCTAAGATCATTTAAAAATAGTGAAGGAAAAATGGTAATTTTGGTGTAGAACAAAACAAAATTGACAACCCTATTCCTCGGTAATGGACTGGATGGATATCGTGCAAGATGTAAGAGGGTATACATAATATAAGTATATACGGAAGTGCTTGCTATGATATATAAAGAGACAACGAAAATGGCAAATAAAACGAATATTTTAGAGATGTTTTTGAATATATTTCAAGTATGCTACGTTAATGTAGTGGTAAGTATAACTAATGGTGTACCTAAGAGTCGCTTCGATTTGTGCTAGTTCTATGAAGAACTATAGTTCATATATTATAAGCCTGTGAAATAAGTTAACTACGAATACATAAGTATTCTAATGTTTGAAATATAATAGAAAAAAAATTACGCAACCTCCGACAACAAACGATGGAATGCCTGAATAGATCTTGTTGATTAATCTTTTTACTTCAGTTTTCAAATAAAAAGAATTAGCCTATTAATTAAAGGGCAGCAATGCCACAGACGGACACGTCAAACTTACAACACCTGTGTGTCTGTATCGCGACAAAAATATATTGCTAGACAGACATTATTCACATATTATGTCATGTTGTAATATTGCCTACCATTTGCACTTCATATTTGTCTCCATATCTATCATAAAAAAGTAGGCAATACATACGTGTTCATCCAATGAATATGTGAGTTCGCCGTCATCGTACAAAACGAACCACCTCCGTTGCCATCTCTGAAACAAAATAAAATCTGAATTAAAATCAATTGTTCGTGTCTTGTTTGTTCTCAAAAGACCATTTAGACCAATACTACCACATCCTTAGGAAAAGTATTCTCAATTGCAACCCTTATCAATGTTGCAATGTTAGACTCAGGTTTAAGTATTGCAAGAATGACCTATTGCTACCTATCTGGGCCTGACACTGCCTTTACAATATAAGTAAACACATCGTGGCTGGCTGATACGGCGATCAGTGTATGAGATATTCTGTACTTCCTCTCCACAGGCCATGTTTAGCAAAAACCTAAATAGAATAATAATAGAAACTCTTGGCTTTAATTTTTAGATTCTATGTATTTTTGTATGTATAAATTTCCATAACGCTATGATTTTTATTTAATTTTCTGTAGATAATAACTTTTTGTTTGCAACAAAAGGACTTCTATCATAAAAAGGAAGAGGAAGACTATTAGTGAGTGATAATATCATCAATCAAGAAAAACGTGAGAACAGACAGACCTCCCACGAAAGACACTGTTTGCTTCTTATCTTTTAAAAAATGCTTTGATTCTAAGGATTTTTAGGTTCTTAGAGACGTCACGTGATGACAATTGTTGCTGTACCTTTAAAACATGTATTTAGATCTTGTTAAAATTGTAATAATATCCACCCTTTAAGGATTAAAGTGACCAAAAAGACACCTTAAACCTTAAAATATCAATTATATTAATTTATTGTTACGGATAATAAGTTATAGGAATAAGCATATTTTAAAATTAAAATCACCTAAAGATTTTTAATATTTTATAGCTAAGAACATAAAATTATTATGTCGATTGTAGATATTTTATAAAAATGTTTAGGCGCTAACTCGGACATCACGTCCGTTACAAAACACCAAGGTCTTTTCATATTAATTTAAACTTCATATAGATTTAATTTTAACCGACTTCCAAAATGGAGGAGGTTGACAATTCATGGTATTTCTTTTATACGACAACTGGCAAACAACAACAACTATAGTTCTACATAGAACTAGCACAAATTAACTTATAACATTTAATTACATTATTTATTAATTATACATAAGTGAAATTTATATTATATAATAAAAGTTCTTTATTAACTATCGAAATTAAACACTGTACAGATGTATTTTGTATGATGGGAATATATAGAAATATTAGGAACATTTCAACACTAGCTTGCAACTTTGTAAACTTGTTTTAATCTAGGTTTGTAAATACGATAATTTAATAAGAGCAATAAGAGCTAGAATATCGACTAACCACTGATAAACAAATGTGTTTCTTATCTGTACAGATAACATAAATATACCCAGTAAACATGATACCTAAAAATATGCAGTTACAAAATCTTCCCGATAACATTAACTATATACTTATGGGTTGTCGACTTATTTACATTTGAGAATTCGGATATTTAAAGATTTACGTTAAAAGATCAATTATTGCGTCTAAAAATTTTCTTAATTATCTTAGTTGGAAATTTGTTTTGGTTTGATTGTTGGTGTAAGAATTTCAATAATTTATCCCATTTGTAACGTTCGAAAATATCCATATAAATAAGATGTTTCATGATCTATCTTCTTACTAAATAAAACAAGTATATGTTTGTAATCTTAAAGTTACAGCTAAATGCATATGAAAGTTTATATTGCAGTCAAACAAAATATAAATATGAATTTGTCGTTACTCATATTATTAATTCGAAAATTAGAGTAAACAACTTTTATAAAATTTAGTACAGATAAATATTATTTTGAAGAGTGTCATAAGGATATTTTAACATTTAACAAAGTGGGGTATTAATTGTTTGAGAGGCCTGATTTTGATGGGTTATTTCATTTAAAAATTGATGTAATTCAGTTGGCACTTAGTTGTATTTTCACCGAGGATATAATATAAACAGGCAGTTACTCGGTGGCGATCGTCGCAAATACTGTGCATTTTGAGTTACCGCTAGACCAAGCCCGTCAAAATGAACCAGAAAAGGTTAGATAAGAATTACGCGTTTTACAATGGTACCTAACAATATTGCAGCGTGCTAATTGGAGCGGCATGGACCTTCCATGTGTCAGCTGTCGTGTCGAAGCTCGGATAGAGATCTCTCGCAAAGGCGTGTTACAGGCACGCGACGTGACGCGAACAATTTGTTGCTTTATGGAACTAATTAACTGTCCGATATTAGATCAATGAGCTTGTTTGTTAGTTAAGGCGAAGTATTTCCGAATGTGGCATAGCTACGTTAATCTAGTTTTAGTTTACTAAAGATGATCTATGTGCTTACTTGAATTGAGTACAAAAATTAAAAATTTTAAGACATCGTCAACTTTCAAACAACAAAATCACATACTCCACACACACATAACACATAACTCCCGTCTTTATTCGCTGTTAAAATAGCGAGATCGTATGTCGGATATAAACATTAATTATATTTTGGCCTGGACCTAAAGCTTACTATTATTGTAATTACCTACAAAGAAATGTTATCAGAAATACAGTAAAATATCTACCTACTTCTATGTTTGTATATTAGGTGGTTTAGAATGATATTAATTCCTAAAAATAAGGAAAATATGAAAAAAAAAATTATCGTTTTTTTTTCTAAAAACTCATTATTAACCCTAGCCATGTTTTATATTCGTATTAAGTACTAGAAAGATGTATTTACAGTATATATAACAGGGGCCCGTAGACAATCGCTAAGAATCTGCGTTTAAATTCCTAGGGAAAGTCGGTCATGCGTTAATAGGACTGGGCTGGCCCGTGCTCGCTAGATAAGATTGTTATTATCTTCGTCTCAAGTCGGCGGCAAACGGGATTATTCTAATTTCGAATTTGAATCGAACAGGAAGTGTTTTGATTCGAAATTTAAATGAATAATATAGATATTTTTGTGTACCGTGGCCCGAGTCATATTAACATACTTAAGCATTACAGTGTAAATTCAAATTATGCTTAATTGTAAACAATGTTTCTACTTACTATTCAATCCGCTTAATAACTTGGAATGTTTTTATTGCCTATTATATTGATTATTGGGCAAAATTAATTCTTATTTTGTAAGGATATTAATGAATTAAAATTAGAATATATCAAACCTTTGCACACACCGCTAAATAGCAACATCCTGTGTACATTGTTAAGTTAGCATAGACGTCGCGCATGATAAAATTATAGTCTACTATTTCGCTAACTAAGCGGCAGATAAAATTCCCGTTCAATTAGCATAAATATAACGAATAAAGAGCACAATAAATCATGACTTATCTAATATCGGGATGGATGCAAACTAAATTCCTTTCAATAAAACAGCGCGGATGATCGCTCTGCGCACGCGCCGATATCGGCCCATCGGTCGTTTCGCACTCGGCACTACGATCCGTAGCGATAATACGATCGAAATCCCCTAATGATGCGTATAGCATTCCTTTTAAATCGGTATTTAGCTATATCCGCCGCCACTTTTGATATTGTCAATTATCCGACATGATTGTATGAAATTTATGTTGGTAATTCTAACGAGCATAATTAGATTGAATCACAAATATGAGACAAAATTCAAAGTAATACATATATAATGATAATAAATAAGTGAAAGTACATGTATAACTATTACAAAGAGACCGATAGTTTAAAAGTACCGACAGCAAAACAAATTCAAAACGAAATAGAACTATTAATTAACAATGGCACTATAAGCTATCTCTTAATTAGTACACACATTAACTAATTCACTAATACATGATATACATTTAATTATAAGCGATAAGAGCCATTGTTAAGTGAAAATATTCACATAAACAATGTCGATTCAAATTGAATAGCAAATCAGTTGAACACAATGCAGTATGGAAAATTGAAAGTGAATTCTTTGTTAGTGAAACTATAGATTTCACATAGTAATTATAAACTAGTATGAACACTATTACTTTATGTGTTCTCTATAATCAATTGTGGTTCTAGAAACTATTTGTGTATTATGATTCATAAGGGCTGTTTTTTTAATATGCCCGTAAGATAACGATGAATTTAACATAAATGACAGAAATGAGTAATAATGTGTCAACCCATAATTTTTTATGAACTGACGTTTTGTACAGTTATCTTTAAGCGAAATCGTTTATGACTCATAGAGCATTAGCAAAAGTTTCATTGAATTTTGCATGAAAAGTAATTTAAAAATATTTGTTTAATATAAAATCATGTGTTGATAAAAAATTCAGGATCTTATCAACATTTGCTTATATAAGATGAATTTTGTGGGATGTCTTATTTATAAATTAAATATTAATGATAATTTATTTGCTAATCGTACTATGTACACAGGGTGCCCATTCCGGGTCGACTGTAAATAATTTGGCGTAATAGCTGTCTAAAACAATGAAACACGTGCTTATTTCGTAATCGATTCCGATCTGATGTAATATTATAAATTGATAATAAATCGAGTTCGCCGTAAGATACTGACATTTTGAATGAATGAATTATAATTTTATATGTTCGCGAACATGTACCATTATTTTCGGTTATAAATACATCTTTTATTTTGATGTATATTGTTGTACTATCGTAGTATGTACATAGGTTTTATGAAATCTGTCTGTCTGGTTAACAACCAAAACAATGGACTTTTCATAGCTATATAGCAGTATTTACAGAAAACTATAGATATTGTTTTTAACATTCTACTATTTCACAAAAAAAGTTGTGGACAAGATCTGCTTATAGAAATATGTTTAATAGTTTAATGTAACATATGATGCGAGTGAAATAGCGGTTCATCTCTATTGTATAATATCGTGTCTAAGCGATAAATGTCTATGGTACGAATTCTTTAAGTAGCAGCGGGGTGCAGGCAGGTAATTGATTTTCTAATCCAATTATTGTTACGCAAGTTATATGTAAAGCGATAATTCGATTTGCCATTTAAGTCTGAACAACATTGCAAAATATATTCACAAGTATTAAAATTTCACCGTGAATGTATCATTTTAAAAGATAACTAATAACAGTTTCTCTATTATTTATTATTATACTTATTTAAATTAATTATGCAATATATATATATATATATATATATATATTTAATTACTTATTAAGAAGTTGGTAGAATAATATGATGTGTACATCTGTTGACACATTTACTAAGTAAAGTTCTATAACAAGTTATTTATTCAATATATATGTGTTACTGTTCAGCCAAATGAAAAACTTTGGTCTTAAATATCTCGAGAATATACCTGAAATATCCAAAACAATATATATATTATTAAAACTCCATATATTATGTAATTAATATGAAGTTTTATTTCGATTAGACAATCCAAAGTTATTTATAGTTAAATTAAAAGATTTTACTTGTCTTGGATAAATTTATTTCTGAATTGGTTATTTTTATAGAGATACATACAAATAACATATCTATGTACGGACAATACTTATTGATTTCGGGTACTAAAATATGATGATTAAATCAAAATCAATAAATTACGCAAAAAAGAAGATATTAGTATATAATTTTCAATTAAAATTTAAAATTTGCACTCCATAATAATGTGCTGTTTGATTTAATAGCTTATTTATGCAATGTACTAAAAATAAGACATACAAATTTTAATTTTTATAATATATCACGAGTACTCCCAGTTTGTAATATGTACAGTACAAACCAGATAGAAAATACAATTTAAAAAATAACTCTTAAACGTTTTCTGTAAACCTATCTTCGCGTCGCTTGAAGTGATGAAAAGTGACTTCCAAATGCTTTATGTTGTATATTTAGATATTTAGTATAGTCGTATTTTTTCGTCTGTTAACAATGGACAAGTGGTTTATTTGATTATAGGTGATAAGCAAAATATTGATGTTCTAGTGATTTCGGTACGGCTTTTATTTATAAATATCAATAAAAACTGTCCCAGAACTGTATTTTTTTAATAAATACCTGTTTATGATATTGTACCAATGATTCAATCATATTGTACTAACACAGTCATAATCTAAGAAAATTTTGACAATTAACAAAATGGCGCGCCCGTCAATGTCAGATCATTTGTCAAACTCAACGACATAATACCAGCGAGTTGCGCAAGCGCTGAACTAACAGAGACACTTGATTGATTAAAAAGTTAACTCCATTGTCTTCGTTCACAATGCTGTTGTAAGTTGAGACTATATAGTGGGAACAAATGTTGATAGTCACCCTTTTCATGTCTGTCTGTTGCCCTTAACTCGATTATATGTATTTCAGCTAGTTAAATACCGTTTTACAAGCTCCTAGCACCACTTATGGTAAACAAAATATTTAATCGCTTTCAACAGTAAAAACATAAACCGCAAATTCAATGTATAAAGGTTATAATTTGTAATTATTATTTTTTTAAATATATCATATTTATAAAGAAGGAGTTGTTATTTTTATGGGCTATAGTTTTTGTTGCATATAATTAGTTTAGCCTAAATATCATAAGGATTTTTGAATCAATATTTAAAAACGCCATCATGTGTTTGCTTTGCAGTGTCGAAGTCTTGAAATGTAATTTTTATCAACTTTTAATTATCTTATTGAAATAAAACTTTTTATGTTTACTCCATAATAATATCTTCAAGCTGATATCATCCCAGAAGTTAAAACCATTTATTTTAGTTTTTTAAACTACAAACATTATTTCTGACTAAGTGTTTGTAATTAAGTATGTATTTCGCACGTATTTGGTCATTAGCCTCTGCAGTCTGCAGTCAAGGTAACTTTAAGCAATAAAACTTTAAATGTAACATGATTCTTACACAGTGTAATAAAAAAAAACAGTAGGCGTTCTCGTGATAAAATCATTATTTATTTTGGTCTACCTTTTATTCAAATGAATATTTGCATGAAATTTCGTTCACCGTGATCGAACCGTACTTTCTACTGTTCATATATATTCTGTGCCAGTGCTGTTAGGTTTTGTATAGAAACTGATACGATGGGCACAGGTTCGAATCAAGTGAATAACAGTTATTCAACAAACATAATGTTTGACTTTGACCAACAGAATCCGATTTGGCACTTAATTTGCCACGCCTTCAACAAATATTTTCCTAGATTTTGTGTGGCCCTAACATTTATTTTGGAAAATTATCCTTTAATTTGTATATGTTATTGCGGGTCCGGTTTCTATGTTTGTTAAGTTTTATACTTAATTGAAGAATAAATTATTAATACTATATAGGCACTTCGCCCGCGCAAATATTGGTTTCACGCGTGAGTTCATATAACTTTCTAATTTATAATAAATATTCAAAATAAAAGTACGGCTAAGTTGTATTCCTTATTTTCACTTTCTTCAAATATTTACAACCATATTTTTATAGAAAAAGTATATTATTAGTATATATAACAAACAAAACTTGCTATGAAAACTCTTACAATGAATATCATGAGCAAAGTTACAAAACGCATTAAGTTCAGGAATAAATCTTACGAAGATTTTAATTTTTTTTATTACGCTTAAAACTTTTGTGTGCTGTACAAATGATGTCATTAGAATCGTCCTCAGTTAAATTGGTACGATGAGCAAAGGTCGCAAAGGTCGCAAAGGTTAAAGACCTGAAGCAAGGTATTTTTGGTAAATTGTATAAGCGATGCATTAATAAGCTAAGGTTTCGCGGAATTTCAATGTTAACAACCACCTGTCAACTGCAAAGCAACGACGGAACACTGAATACAAATTGCAGGACGATGATTTTGCAAGTGCAAAGAAACCCATTATTTCGGTAGCAAAAATCAAGTAAAAAAGTAACATTTATTAAGAATACGGAATTCCATCAGGAGGCAATTTAAAAAGCTTGCAATTTTATTTTGCATATACGATACGTGCATATAAGATGCATCTCATCTGGTTAATCTTTTTTTGGATTTTCGCAATTATCAAGCAATTACAACTTTAATCTTGTATGTTTACCTGTTTTTTCCTATTTCAATTTATCAATGTTTGGCCCACGGTTAAAGAGGGCTTACAGTTACCTTGATTTTTAATCAAAAAATTATGGTATAGAATCCGATAATATACGAATCACATTGATTTTTCCACAAGAAAATACACTACAAAAGCTTTTGGTTGGTAATGATTTAATTTTCATATTGACAATGCATTGTACAATTCAAAATTATATTTTACAAAAAAAGCTGATATGCGCAGGCATAGATTAAGTTGATTACACAATTAATTGTAGTTTCAAAAGTATAGTCAGAGTAAGTCAGTTCCCATACGTACTATTGCGTAATCGACAATTTGAAATAGAGCCGAATAATGACGGTATCATGCATTCGGGATTGCACTCAAGAGATCTTTTGATGGTTAATGAAGGGTTTATTGAATCAACGTCAGAGATCCATTAGGGATCGGCCCTCGTAAGGTGAGGCCATCAATCAAGTGGACGGGAGGCTATAACAAGTTTTTAAGTCTACTTTTGAATAACTAGGTGTCGCTAGGATATCTTCGTCGTCTTCTTTATTTCGTTACCCGAAAGGAAATGGTGATCAAATCATTTCCAGATAACAAAAAAAATGTATGTCCGTTGTATAACATTAACTATTACCTATATTTGGTTATTAAAAGCCAACAGGATAAAATCGCAATAATCCTTCAAAAAAGAATCACGGTTATCACTTAGTAGAATGATTCACGAGGTCACTATGCACAAATCTTGCCATTATATTCGCTGTCGTCTGTAATGAAATTTAAAAACGAACATTTTCGAAGCACATCATCAACCACGAATATTTTAGATAACTTTTTTATTATCATAGAGCGCTCTTCGTGAGTCCTTTTAAGCACGCTTCCTTTATCTTTAAACATGATTAGTGATGGACAAAAAACCAGTGGCGGTAAAAAAAGAGAAAAAGGATTTAAAATGCCTCTATCTTTGGACACGCTTCTAGTTCCATTCGATAATTTTAAGAAGAATTTTTCGAAATGTTTTTTGTGTCATAAAAATATATTTGGCCATAATTACACGCTGTGATGTTTGAAATGGTACTAACTTTTTATGGCAATGTATAATGGGTGCTGACGTGATGTCGTCTCATTAGATGTTGTATTAGTGATCAAAGCACTTTGGCAAAAAATACTATACACTAATAAGTCCTTTCAGATTGTTTAGTATAATATCGTTTGCTGTAATTTAACAAGTCATGATATTTAAGGCCAATATTAGGAAAGTTGCAACTGGAAAGCTTTAGGGCCCTGTCTAAGGAGAAGGTGTAATGTAATAAGTATGCAACACATATATATGTAAATAACCAAGATCTGAAATAATTTTCCCTTAAATAATAAATTGATTATAAACATATACAATGTAAAATATATAAATTCTGTATTTACTTCAAACCTATTTTAATATGCATTCTCTTGCAATCTTCAATCTCTTCCTTAAAAACATCTGTAACACTGAAAAATGTAACAACTATAACATATGTTAAATTATTTGGTCTGCATATACAAACAACAAATTTACAAACAAATTTATGAATATTTTTAAATATTATATAAGTGCAGTTTAAAATTGTTCAGTGTTGGTGGTTAATGGTCAGGCTTTTAAAAAAATACCTTGTGCTGGTATGTTGAGATAGGAACATAGTGACGTGCCATACGAATGTGTTTAAACATTATGGTCTGTGTGGTATTTTAAAACCAAGCATATTTTAAATCTTCATAGACACAGTATTTGAGTTTTGTTCTTACCGTGCAGGAAAATCATTTAATCCCATAGTTCGTATTTTAATAATAACACGCGCAAGCACAGTTATGAGATTTTGCATAGTTAATATATTTATGGACCAGTGTACGAATCCAAAATTTGTATAGAAATAGTAACTAAAATATTGGCTGCAACATGTTTATCGCTCTTAGTAATTATCTCTATTTCAATGGAAAATTCTTTAGACATATAATATTCATGCTCCGGCAAACAAATATGTTACTTGATTTTATCTAAGCAATAAGGACATTTAGCAACCGAACAGAAGATTGATTAGCACATATTCGATAATATCGCCGTTGTGTCGTCGTCCCATAGTGCAAGCGATCGTGCGAGGCTGCGCGTGCGCCGGACTCACGCCATCTGATATGTTCCGCGCGGTCCTTACATCAATCAACTTGAAATATTTTTTTTGACGTTGATAATTGGTCGTTTAAATTGGATTTGTGATTTATAGTCTTCCGTATGACTTGACGTATCTTAAATATTTAATTTTTGACGTGCTTGTTTATTGAGAGGTACAACGTTGTGTCGAAATGCAGAATCGATTCGTGGCAAGTCCAATAAATTGACATCATTGTATTGTTACCAGTGAGTGCACGTTTTGTCACTAAAAATCAAACGCCTTAAACTATCAAAGTTCCAACACAAAAATTCTCATTGAAATTGGTTCTTCTTTCTACAGGAAGTTTAGTGGTGTGTGGTATGTAGAAATTCTATATACAACAATCAAAGATTTTTGGCTTAAAATAAATATTTATATATTGGATAATTATGATGCCTGAGGTATTTGATACAATCAAGTCAGCCTCATGCTGATAAGAAAAATCATAATTACATACATAAGGAAATTAAAAAACGAATTCTTTTCAGCAGGTTAAAATTATATATCATTTATGGTTGAAAAGCACATATGGCAAACTCATCCAATGAGCAAAAACTATATAACAATATTACAAAGTGACTTGATATTTTCTGGGCATTACCCAATTTAAACCTAATTGAAATAATAAAAACTTCTATGGTAAAAGTACTTTAAAATTACCATTGAGTACCAAGTCCTCGTTTGAAGTAGTCAAGGTGTTTTTAAAATTATTTATTTTTGAATCCACGTCTTCTATTAAAATAAATTAGAAGATGTTACAATAAATAGTTCAAGCACTGAATCTCACCAATAATGAGAACTACAAATATGTTTGTAATGATTATATATTTTTAGCTATACGAGCTCGTATGTATTATTTTTTTATGCAAGTTTTAGTCTTCCATTCAAAAAGCGGGGGTAACTTCACAGCCCTTACCCCATCAAATCAACTATGTCAATACCAAAATTCATATCAAACAATCCATTGATTTAATGCAGCGGTAAAGGCGTGAAAGTGTTACAATTAAACAAACTCATATTCGCGTTTATAATATTAGTTATAAACTGACAACACAGGCGAACTTTGTGAGCGGCTTGTATTATAAATAACAGGATATTAAAAAATATCAAGTGTTCGTAAAGTGCATCCCATTCACGACCTGAATTAGTTATACATAATATTACAGTCTTCAGTTCACCTAAGGTGTTGGAGATGATCATTTAAAATAAAATAAAAAACACCAGAACCAAATAGTTTCGTGCATCAGAAAGGCATTTAATTAATAAATTTGCATATAAGTACTCCGTTCGCGCGATCGAATGGAAAATCGCTGCATTATCGGTCATAACTAACTTTCGACTCGCCCGTAATTGTGGACTCCCATTTTATTTCTCCTTTTTAAAGATAATTTTCAATTTTGTATGCTCCCTATAGTGAAGGTGGATGTTGGAGTTACAACTGTCTTTAAGGATATGAAAACAAATAGATAGCGCAAATTAAATATTGCAATATTTAGTTAAAATGTTAAGAGTTAGTAAAATCTCATTAAATCAATAAAAAATTTTAGCACTTTCATCAAATATCTTGACACATTTTTTATAAAAATCTTTTATATACTCTATTCCTGAAAATACAGAACTATGAAAGCTTGAATATTCAAATTTTAAATTGCGAACGGTTTGAATCACCTCTGTTCTGAATTTAAATTTCATGTTTTGGTTGGCGAGTTTTATTACAAAAGAGTATTGATATGTTTCCATCATACAGAAAGAGGTTTTATTAATGTTATATAATGCAGGTTTTTATCCTTATAATGTGGTTGTGTGCTTAGGGTTTGTGTACACCTGTGTTAAATTTTAAAATAGTACTAAGTAAGAAAAAGAGTAATAAGATTATGTCTACATATTGCCTTGCAGATGTATTGAGATGTAGTAAAATCCTACTTGGATTATTTTCTTGTTTTTATTAAAATACATATAATTTCTGACATAATCTTTAAGTTTTAGTATAATATAAATTTAATATAATGTTATTTTATAGTTACTACATGTCCCAAAAACTTCCTTTAACCGTTAAAAAAGTGAGGTTTCTGAGGTATAGCGTTGGAAATGTTTTTTACATCAGAAGTCCTATTTTGAATCCAGATTTCGATCCGTTTTTCTAAAACGTGCATAGAAAGATTTATGATTCACTAACGACATGGGTAGTAGGTAAGTATATAAACATTTTCATACACGCAGGTGTGTACCCAGATTAATGCCTCGTTCACCCACCGCCCCCTTTGTCTCATCACGTATGTGGTTAGAACCACAAATGAAGGATCAAGTTCCATGTTTACATTTTTTGTTCTACGGATTTGCGTAAAAAGATATTTTCTTTAGAGGCTTTATATAATTGTGTGGGATGCTGAATTGTTTTATATTTAAAATTGATAGTAGATCGAGGGATATTCAAATAATCTTTCTGTTTTGGGATGTACTATAGTAATGTTATGTGAAGATTGGCTGCGTTATAGTAAAAAAAAAAACAAAAATTGTTTAATGTTAAGAATATCTTATTCTGTTCTATCTCGAACACTCTTTCTACGCGCTGTCCCCTCAAAGAATTATTTTAGAATAAATGGCTTAATCTGTACACTGACAAAATGAACTGGAATTTAAAAATTATTTAAAAACTTGTTGAAGATATAATATCAACTAACAAGAGGTAACTTAACCTCTTCTCCAGTCATTGTCCAGTTTTTTCTTGCGGTGAGGAGAGGAAGTTTTAAATGGTAACATTATGCGGTTTTATATATTCCCATACATCTAAAATAGAGTCTCTAAATTGGAGTGAGGTGATTCTGATACAAGTTACTGATACTGAAATGTGACAGGTGTTAAGCCTACTCCATTTGTTCTATTGACATTTTATAACGACTATATTTTCTTTACAAATAAATAAATTAAATGTATCTCTGTAGTATGAAAATAATAGTTTTTTATATAGACATTTAAGACGGTATATATAACTGAAATGGATTTTATAAAATGATTGTCTTTTTTTTCTCGGCGAGCCACGGAAAGATCGATTTGGACAGTATTTCAATTGGTACATAGCTAATATTATTTCATGATTATCAAATAACATAGGTGAAAGGACAGGACACCGCTAGACCATATGTAAAATTACCGTATTTTTGCCTCCACAAATAAACGACACATATTTATTAAATTCGGACATAGAATTCTGAAAGGCATTTTATGAAGCAAGAAACAATTGGAACATCTAATTTTGAATATAAATAGGTATAGAGAGAAAAACCATATTAATAAAAATTAAGTAATCTCTGACGACAGATCATCAAATACCTGAATAGATTATCATTAATTAATAGCTAAAAACTTTCTGAATTATTTAAGCTTTTATACAATGAAAACCGCAACATAATGCCATTCCTTTAGGAGTACTATTGTACATCATATCATTTTTAGGAAAATGAAAAATAATCTTTTGTGTTCAATTGGTTAAGTCGTTTTACAGACCAACTTTTGGATATTAGACTAGGTTGCACTTACAGACGTCTGTCTGTCTAGACAGATACGCAGTTTCTACTGATTTTATTGTATTTAAAGATATGTATACATACATGCTCTGGGATTCAGAATCACATTATAATTCGAACTACACTTTACTCATAGAAAACTTAATTCCCACCAGTATAATTGTTATTATGACAGTTTACAAGTTTATATGTTAGAGGTCTTAATTACACATGATGGATGTACATGACGTTTTAAGGTTATGTTCAAAACAATGGCGGCTATATGAATGAATTAGCCGATTGTGAAAAATGATGTCATTTGTAACACATAACCAAACAACCTACGCTTATTTAAATAGTATAAAACAAACTCGCTATTTTCGTGTGTTTGTTATACATACTCTAAACCACGCAAGTGATGTTGATAAAACTGTATTTTTTTAAAGTACAAACTTTAATTGTTTATTCGCTTTTAGATTTTTCAAAATGTGTTACTGTACTTACCGTTAGACTGAGTACAAATGCGAGTATAAAATTTATGTCGGGAAAACCGTGTGTCATCGCTAGTATAAGTTCTCACTACTATTCTTATTACTTTATGAATGCTGTTTTAATCGATGCTCTTATCTATTAAGCGGTGGAAGCCACGAGAATCACTAGTGATATATAGAGAAATATTAAATCTCATATATTTTCTTTTCCCTAACCCTAAACAGAAATTAATCTTTCTCTACTTTTACCGCACTAATAATCGCTAAGGTAATAACAGAGAGAACCGTGTCGAATCCAGCCTGATTCCGTTACCATTACGAGGATTAGTTGTCCCTTCCTTAGGAGACAATTAACTATGGAATGTTCGAGACATTAAATTTCATTGGTCTGTGATTAGGGCTGTCAACACTATCAAGTTTGTTGAGTATTTTAACGTACATACATTAACCCTTATTCAAACGTGAGGGTTATCGTACCTATAATATTTTATAGAAATCATGGACAGACAAGGCAAGCAGAAGACTCACTTGATCGTAAGTAACACGGCAGCCACATGATATAACAAATTTTTCATTAATTCGCTGTCTCTTTACGGGTTGTTGAAATTTATAAGCATAAATCAAAACGCACGTCACTGTATATCACTGCTTCTTCTATGAATATGTGTATTCTAAATGGAAGGATTAATAATGAGCAATTTAAGATATAAAAATTAAATGATGAAATTACAATTACAGGTAGTTATAACAAGTTTAGTTTCATTTCTGTTAATTTGTCTGACTTTTATTAAACCTGTTTGAAAAAAACAACAATAGTTGGACTTATGCACAATTATTTACCATTCATTGGTATATGATTCTTCATACATCTTAAAAGCCTAGATAAGCTTGACCTTTTGATAAAAATATTGATTTTTTTACAATACTTTCAGACACTACGTGGCAGCCCTAACAGTCATTACAAATTTTGATTGAAAATTACCGTCCCTCGGGGGAGTTTTGTAGTTTTTCTTATTAGATATCAATTTGAATGTGATTGCTCGAATTCAAATGGTCCATTTGTCTAGAGATGAACGATAATAGTAAAATATATTAGTTACCTTTGACATCGACTGTGGTCTAATGTACTTACAAAACCCGTAAGCACACATTATAATATAATTATAATATGTATCTGTTTCTCGTAACATTTTTCTTTACAGCGAATCTTCTGTTTCTTGACGTTTTAGCGAAACCCTTTTTAGTAAAATATCGATTGAAAATCAAACAATTAATTTAGCGGGCCGTGAACCCGCGACTTATGTGATCGTATCAAATATTTACAATATCGTGATCGACCTTCGGCGACGCGTGGGAAAGTGCTATTGAATTATGTTATGCGCCCGCGCCGACGTATTGTGTACTCAGTGTGGGATGCTGCGGTTGTATGTATACTGTAAAACAATCCATGATATTATTTAATTTTTTTCGATTATAGAGAATAGAACTTCTTAAATTATATTTGAAATTTTGTCTGACTTGAAACCTAATCTAATAATTTTAAACGAGTGATGCTTCGCGTTTTTCCAATTGAGTCGAATTTATGATTACTCAACGGTGATGATAACGATGATGATGATGAAATAAAAGTGGTCTATGTTATTTTTTATGATATTATCTATATATCGTTGAAAGTTCTGTCAAAAAAGATCGATCCCGGAAGATTTGCCAGAACAATCACTCAGAAACAAGTTTTTTATAAAAATGTATTTCATCACATCCCCTTTATAGGTCAGTTTTGAATTCAATGAACGGCGATCCAAGAAAAACTTTACAGTTATCTCGTGAAAAACAAGCGGGTGCACGCGCGGTGACATTTCGTCCACACCTGCTCCTGCGCAAGGAATCTTAAACTTGCTGATAAACATAATTGGTTGGATGATTCTTGAATCGAATGCATTTACTTTTTAGTTATTTTTGGAACAGATATCAACAGTCGAATGTCATTCTTTTAGCGTTACGTAAGTGAACTGATTTTTTTTCCAATATTCACGATTGTTCGCGGAATGGAAGTTATGACCTAATGCTTTTTAAATATGACAAACATTCTCATAAAAGAATGAGGCTGATTTGATATCATTATTCAGTAATTGTCGATTTAAATTTGTAGAGTTAAAAGCTTGAGAATCTATTATATAACGTATAAGGGCGCCCGTATAGCAATTATGAAAGGCGTTACATGTTTTTGCACATCAGTGAGACGGTCTAAAATAAATTTATTTTCTAATTTTTTTAATAAATTCTAGTAACGTATCAGAGCTGACGCACCCACTTTTCAATATTGTATTCTTTAACCCATTTTAAGATGTATGCTTTTTATAAGCTAAGTAACCAATGTTCCAGATCAGATTAGTATGTAATGCTTGTAACATTAAGCATTGGATATAAATCGTGTCTTGCCATTACGCTGTGAAAAGTTTTCACGCAACGTTATCTGAATTATCTTCGGTTGAGAATATTGCCAAATGATTATTTATTAATTGTTATAGGTTGTGAAATCTCACTAAAAAAATGCAGATGAACAAAAATATTGCTTTGCAATGCATATTTCACATACTTCTAACTTATAAGTACTTAATCTTTCCATATCGATATATGAAGCTGACATCAGCCAGGTCCATAAATGTGTTCATTATTTGTTTTACATAATAAAATATCACTTTTCTTAATGTGTTTGGTGATTTGTTAGATTCCTTTAAGTGCCAATATCAACGGTACAAAGTCTCAAGTCAACACTATGCGCGAATGCATAGGAAACGGGCACAAAAACATTCATTTTTATACATAAAAACTTTATGACTGTAAGTCTTGTAATAAATTAGAATACTGAGTACTCCGTGGGAGACGCTTCGATAGGCAGAGTAGAGTGACCATATTTTTTTTTATGAAAGTGAAATATTTTTAAATGTATTATTAAAAAAAAATTAAAGTCCGGCTTATAACTATTCTCTAGGTGGTTCAAAGTAAAATTGACTTTTTTTGGTCTTGCTTATCCCAAGTAGATTAATACAAAACTTGCAAAAGATGCGAAAGTTCAAAATAAAGGAATGTCTAAAATCCGTATTTTTTTACAAATTTATTAAAGTCCCGTGGATCTTTAAAATATGGTCGCTCGCTGTAGCGAAGGATTAGTTTACCGGTACCTTTGTGCGGTGCTCACGCTCATCCTAATAGTAGAGGTAATCAGGACGGTAATGGCTTTTGCAGAGTGGATAACTCTAAAACTCACATGAAATACCCTACAATCATTAAGTGTGAAACGGTGACAGTGTCTTTCTAATTCTCGGAAAAAAAAACAGTTAAACGCTTTTAATGAAAATATTAACATTACTTTCGGGGCGTTTTGCGAATAAAAATGTCGTGGAATTTGAAATATAATCTTACGAGCTATGATTTAAATAACTTTCATTCTGTTTATCGTGTACCTAAATAAAATGGAGTATAACTGAATACGTTGAAAACTCAAGGGTATAAACATTCAAACGAAATGGCTTGAACTCATTCATCAGGGTTATTTTCTTATCTAAAAAATCTCCAATTCAAAGAGAAAAGGCCCAGACGCAAATGCGAAGAAGCAAATTAAAAGAAATCGAAAGTTAACCCACGTGAATAAATCAATGAGCTTAATCAATATATTTGTGTGGCAACTTTTCTTATCGGATCGAATGTACCCCACCCAAAAAGGTAATCAATTTAAGGAGTCCCCCAGGGGCTTTCATGAATTAAACACGTTAAAACCACAGGGGTAAACCGGTAGTTGGTACATTACAAATAATTGAGTTTACGACAAAGACTAAAGGTTCCAATTTCCTTGAGTACTTTAATTATAGCAATTTATATTCTAATAAAAATAAAAATAAAAATTAATGTTTACATTTATACTATTAGATGAATAATATATTTTTCATTAAGTAGAGAGATAATGACCTCTACATATAAGTAAATAGTACTTTAAGCTAGCTATGAATCCTAATTGGAAATATAATGTTTGTAGCGTATTGTACTTATACCGTATTATAATAGTTATCATTAAAAAAATTGAAATATGTTGATTAAAGACTTATCAAAATAATTAGAAACTTAATGGTTTCCAGATATTGTAAATATGTTGATGTATAATCCTACTGTAATTCTTTACTCTGTGCTGAAATAATCCAGTTTTAATTGGCCAACCAAATTGTCTGAATTAAGTATGTTTTCAAGTTTCTGACTAATATTAGTTGTTACAGTAGCCACTAAATTTAAAATCAGCTCGAGTTAGAAAGTAAATGTCTTATTTTTTATAAATTTGTTTTATTTTTAAGAATATAATATAATCATTCCAGAGCCAGCTGTACCCTGAGTGTCCAAACAAAAAAGGAAAATAGTTTATATTTTTATGTTGAATTTTATTTCCTCGTCGACCTTTACCAATGGATGACGATGACCGATCACCCGTATACCGCTATTAAAATAAAAACCGCCAACTACTGTGCAAGCGCACGTAAGCGGCCATAAACAAAGAGAAAAGTCGCATCCATAAAAGTAAAAGTTAGCATGTAACGTGCGGACCTGTCCCGAATTCCTAATCACCGCGAGACGCATCTCTTTGCTTTAAACACTTTCTATTGACAGATGCAGATGTTCATGTGTAAAGATGAAACGTCAATATGTACTTTATATAAACGAAAGCTTAATATTGTTTACGAAAGAATTTGAAATTTAATCAATGTCTCAAGAATACTTAATCTCCATAAGATCTGATGTAATTCTTAAATTTGTGGGAATATTACAGTGAATTTTATTGGTATGCGTACTCTTTAATCTCCGTAACTAATGATTTGATTTTGATGTTGTTTACCGGTACCTATATTCAGTTTCATATGTAAAAAGCGCTTGAAATACAATTTATCTGTATGTAATTTTTTAAATATTATTGAAGTCTAATAGAGTCACTCACAACAATTAATTCTTAATTTCTTGGTTCATCTCCAGTACTAAACATACCTGTAAAAGAACGAAAAATAATAAACACTAAGGTCACAACATATTTAGAATTAATTTAAATAATTGCATTCATCTATATATCGAAAAACATTGCATTCAGAGAAGAAGACATACTTAATTTTTTTTATAAAACATTCTATAATAAAAGTTATAATAGATGAATTCTATTATCTAGGAACATTTTCTAAATTAAGGCAGATGAAAGTAAACTTAGTTGCAGCAGAAACTTTAAAAAAAGATAAATGTCGGTACAATACCTAAGTCCTAACTAAATGCGTAATAGCCACTTCATAAACATGACCACCATTCACAAGTAACATAAAGGGATAAGACATAAGCCTCACATTATTTAAATTGATTTTTTGGAAAGTAACTAATTCATTTGAAATCTTACACGGGATCAGAATGCCGGCGTTCTGTTTGGTGCGTATTATCTAAAGATTGGACCGCAATAAATAATAATAAGCGGACAAGAGAGGCTCGCGTGACGCACGCTACTGGGCGCATCTCCACATCGACACGGTCTTCTGGTGTTGCAGCCTAATCGGGGCAAATCAGCTAACCATTGTTGGATTTATTACATGAAGTATTTTAGATTAGATTTCTTTTATTAGTTCTTAATATTAATTTTGCCATTGTTTGTTTAACTGTTATCTTATTTTCATCATATGGTCTGCAGTGAAAACTAAACTGAATTCTTTCGAGAATTGAAGCTGACACGATCGAAGAACGACCATCTTTGACAGTTACAAGCCAACCAATTAACATGTAAATAGCTAGTGCTGAATTGAACATTTAATTTGCATGCGTCATTATGCACACCGTGACGTGCCACAATGAGCACAGATCACGCGTCTTGCTTAGTCAATTGCAAATCTCTGGCTATTTAAAAGTATCTGAATAGCAAGTTTAAAGAAGTAATATTACGTTAAAGCAAATAATTATAACTATGACATTTTAAATTTAAGAATCCTTTTAATCAACTCACACAGAAGAAAAACAGTAATCTAAATGATAAAACAAAATTCATAAAACGAATACATTAAAAATACTATTACTTCTTAGTTTTCTTTATTTCTGGTTCTACTATTGGTTCAATGGGTGTCGGAGGCAGTTTTTTATCAGGCCATTTACGGGACACATAATCGACCAGGTTACTTAAATTAATTGTTTTAGATTTAGCCAGTACAATTCCGGGGAAATGATCAGTCAAAGCCTCTATAACGTCTTCATCTAAAGGAGCACCACGTTTTTTGATTTCTCTTGAAAACTGCTTAGTATCCATAAACGTTCCAAATTCCTTATGTATCCCAAGTAACACTAGAGCAATATCTTTTTTCTTTTTACTGCAAAGGAAATTAGCTCTATTAAATAGTATTTCTCTCATATCTACAGCTTTGGGCACAAACACTGCTTTCAATTCTCCATGGGTTATATTAGTGTTTTGTCTAAATTTCATTTCCAATATATCGCGGCGTAGATCTAAAAATTCTTTTTTCACTAATATATTATCGAGAAGGAGATTTTTCAACTTAACTTTTCTATTTTTTAAGCAAGTTAGTAATTGCATCGCATCTTCGGGCAGCAGTTGGTTATACGACAAATCTAAAGTATTAAGTCCAGGACCACTATTCAGTAAACCAGTACAAATAGGCATTACAACATCAGATGTCAATTTATTGTTATTTAAGTATATATTCTGGATTTTAGGACATCTAACTAGAATAATTCTTGTAGCATTTCCAACACGTACACCACTCAATGAGTTCCAAGCTAAATTTAAATATTCCAAATGTTCATTTAGGGCAAATTTCTGGCAGAGACCAAGAACAGCGTTAGCTGAATAAATATTATTCCACGACAAATCCAATCTTCTCAATTTGTTATGAGCCTCGAAAGCTTCACATAATGGAGTTAATGAATTGGGACCTAATTCATTATAGCTCAAGTTTATATCCACTACATCTGAACCTAAGAAAATAGCTTTGGCTAAATATTCTATGCTTTTATCTCCAAGTTTATTCTTACAAAGATTAAGCTTACGTAGACTTTTATTGACATGTACATTCGCCAACAAGCGTTTCAAACCGTTTGGTCCAATTCGACAACCATGAAGATTCAATTCTTCTAAAGTTATATTCTCTATAAGCATTTCACCTAAATGAAAACAACCATCCTCATTTATGAAATTATCTGTTAAATCTACAACTGTGACATATCGGTTGTATCTTAATGAAAGAGCTATGGGCCGGATTCCCATGGGATGAATACCATAATATTTTAAATTTATCTTCGGCGTTAATAATTCTCTGAAGAACTTCCTTATGGGACACAGATTACTTTCCTTACATAATGTTAAGTATAGTTCTTGGCCATCTTCGGGATATATAACTTTAGTTTCGGGTTTAAGCAGTGCTTCTTTTATTCCCGGATCAATTACACCAGGATAGTTGAAAAACGGATGCCGAAGTACAGAACTAGCTGATAGTGGAATGTATTTTGTGCATATCTCTCCGCTTCCGGGGCTGTATAACCCTTCTTCATACTGTATTTTCTTTATGTTTTCTTCGGGTACTTCAAATAGTAGAGATGACCATTCTGACATCGGAGGTTCTTGTGATGAATCATCGTTATTGTGCTTAAAAATAACTTTTACCGAACGCTCTTTTTCAGCAGATTGAAATGAACTCTCACTCAATGGCATGTTTTTAAAAATAAATTAATTATTAAGATAAGATTATATAAATTTTAAGTACAATACTATCTTAAAAGTCTTGAAACATTAACGTATCAAAGGGCAAACGTTATGTCATAATTTAATTATAAAGATACATAATACTATTTTATTAAAAGAAGGTTAAGGTACTTTACTTTTTAGTAATAAGGGGTAAATACATTGATTGCAATTGAGATCAGTATCAATAAAGTACATAATATTAATTATATTCGTATGTGAAGTATGCATATTGCGGTACCCATATTTACAAATTAATAAACTGAAATATCTAAATAACAGTTTGTCTTAATGCAGATATAGGTACATACGCGCTTTATATATAAAAAATATAAATAGCAAATAATAAAAACAGGATTTATAAAAATTTGGTCTATTTTTCCCTTCCAGCTAATTTTCGAAATGGCTGAACTTATTTAAGGGGAGTTTCTGGTCAGATTGCAGTCATTTAAACTAGTTCAATATCATTTTTATCTATCATGAAAAACAAATCTAATTATTTAAAAAATTTAATCAATTTTCTATAGTAATTATATAATTATAAAACAAAGTTATGTAAAGGTTTTTATAAATAATTTGCATTAAATACATAATTCTAAAAATTATAAAATAACCTTATTAAAAAATAATCTGATAAAAAGCAACGGCAGGTATTGTTATTTTTTTGTTTTTGACTTCTTAGGTTCTGGTTTTGGTGGTTCTGGTTCGGGTTCTGGTTCCGGCTCAGGTTCCGGGGGAGGAGTAGGTGGCAATTTTCTGTCCGGCCATTTTCTGTTTATATATTCAACAAGTTGCCCTACATTTATCAATTTTGACTTTGCACTCTTTGGTCCCGCGAAAGTGGCAATAAATTCATCAACAAGATCGCTATCAAGAGGAGCGCCGGTAGCTTCAACCGCTTCTTGAAAGGCTTTAGCAGTCATAATTTCTTTAAATTCATTATCTTTGTGAATTTGCAGCATTATAAGAGCAACATCAGTACGTTTTTTAGGTTTCTTCGTTAAATATTCAGCTCGATTGAGAACCAAATCTCTCATATCTGGGCCTTTCGGTTTAAAGCCTGAGACAACACCACCATAGGTGACAACAATATTTCTTTTTGATCTCATTTGTTTAATTTGATGTAGAAGCACTAAAAATTCACCGTTGACGAAAACATTTTCCATTAAGGTATTTTGAACTTTAACAGCATTTGATTTTATTTTAGAAAGAACCATTAGAGCATCTTCTGGAGTCAAGGGATTGGAAGATAAATCTAATGTTACCAGTTTCTTAGCTTTACCAAGACCGCCTTTAAGTATTTCGATAGCTTCCCCTGAAAGCCGATTATTGTTCAGATCCAAAAGCTTTAAATTAGGAGCTTTCAAAACAGCTTTTAAGCCGCCAGCAATTCTAGGTCCTGATAGAGAGTTCCATGAGAGATTTAATTCTTGAAGATTTTTATTTTGACTTAATTGAATAAGTAGGTTGGTGACGCCGTTTGGAGGTGCATACAAATTGTTTCTTGAAAGATCAATATGCGTGAACTTATTATGCGTTTCTAATGCTTCTGCTAAAGATAATAAAGACTTACCAGTAATACTATTTTTGCTTACGAAAATTTGTAGCAGACCAATACCACGAAATATTACATTAGCGAAAAATTCAATACCCGCATCGCCAATTTCATTTTTATTTAAATTCAATACACGTAATTTCTTGTTTAAAATTAAACCAGGGAACAATTTTTTCGCACCTAATGCACCGATTCTGCATCCAGATAAATTCAGCTCGTGAAGAACTGAATTACAAATTAGCATTTCTCCAAGATGGAAACAAGCATCTTCGTTAAGAAAATTGTCAGTTAAATTTAAAGTAGTAACAAACTTATTATACTGTAGCGCTACCGCCATAGGGCGTACACCGGATGGGTTAACACAATAGTATCTCAAATCTATAGAATCTGTTAGAAGACCCCTATGAAACATTCTCACTGGACACTGGTCCATTTCGCTGCATAAAGCTAAGTACATTGCCTGCCCATCTTCAGGATAAACAACGCTTGGCTCTGGTGCCAGAAGAGCTGACTGAATGCCCGGATCTGTCACAGCAGGATAATTATAATACGGATGTATTAGTACTGAGCTCTGAGACATTGTTATATAATCAGCACAGACTTCTCCACTGCCTGGATCATATAAGCCTTTTTCGTGTAAAATTTTCTTTTTATTTTCCTCAGGAGCTTCTATAATTAATGACGACCATTCTTCCATAGGTGGGTCTTCTTCGGAGCTTTCCTCAACCTGGGCTTCAAACACAACATCAGTTTGAACCTCTTCCATTTCCGAACCTTCCGACGACATCGTGATAAAATATAGTTTTAAAATACAAATTAAAAATTAAAATATAGTAGTTATCAAAATGTAAAAATCTAAACAATTATAAATCTATACGGACTCATACAAAACATTAAAGTAAATATCAAAAGTGGACTGACAACATGTTTGACAAAAAGTAAGTATCAAAAAATGATTTAAATACAGAATATAGAACCTCCATATTTGATATGCTTTCGTAAGGTCTTAAGGTTCCAAAATTACTTAATTTAATTATTATAAATGGTAATACTTCCTTTTGTATAATATTAATACATTTTTAAATGTATTCCTATTTAAATAGATTTGAGCTTAAGTCTATTTTCTTTATTTATTGAGAGAACTATAAGTGCCAAATCTCACACACCACATTTGCAACATTTTTTCCGGGATATTGACTCTCGTTTTCATATATGAAAGGTGTGTTTATGTTTCTCTTTAACGAAAGTTAACGTGTGATTAATTTAAGTTCAATTAATCACTATTTAAAGCGGACAAAAATCTAAACATTATTTAAAATAACACAGGGTAGGCTTACATTGTATTTATTAAAGTATTGATGGCTAATAATAAGCTTTTAATCGCACTGGGGAATAGCGAACACGCAATTGTTGAAATTAACATTCTATTAATTGCTATCGTGTTAGCTATGAGTTTGCTTTCGCCGTGCAATCTTGTTTGTTATTTATTATCGCTAGAAAATACTTGGGTAGTAATTCAAAATATTGCTCTTTTTTATCTTTTACGTCTACGAAATCTTAGTTAATAATATCTTTGTAAGATAAATCACGTGCTGCATAAACACTTTCAAAAATATAGCCTTAAAAAGATCTTCTGTTGTCTTTTTGAACATACTCGATTGCTATTTTATTCTACGAGTATTAAATCATTTGGGATTAGTACACTTTTTTAATGTTATTAAATATTCTACAATATACATATTACATATTCGATTAGACATCATTTAGGACATTTATCTTATATTTTTACATTTTTAATTTTAATTATTTTATACAAAAAGTCAAATATTTATTGCTAAACGATTAGTGTCGTGTTATATCACTTTATGTGCTTTGACTTTTTATTTCGTTTTAACTTATCAATACGACATGTAGATAAGGATTTTTGAAAATTAATTATTTTTATGATAATAAAATTGGTTTAGCATATCAGATAACTGAAATCTGAATCGTGAAATAATAATCATATGAAATGTATATTATAATCAATTAATGACCTTATTAATTACTCAATAAAGCGCCATCGACCTAATTATGAAATTACGAATAAAGGTATATTAGAATGTATCATTGTTGACCTTCAATTTTGCAACCTGTCTGCTTCAGTGGGTCAAGCAGAGCCTAGGGCAAGAACCTCTTTATACGAGATCTCCTCGCCGACTCTACATAGACTATTTAGCAATAGAAGCGACCGATTTTAAAGGCTTCATTTAACTTTAGTTGAAGAAACACGCTTTAACTCAAGGCTATCATTAGATCAGCCTGGAGATAAGAAATCATAGTATTATCATCTGCAATACCTATAGTTTAATTTGAATAGAATATTCTCTTCTCTAATATAATTTCTATAATAGAATATCTACGCGAGATCATTACGTATTTTGTTCCTTTATTAGTTAAAGTAAGCTTAAAAATGTTTATAATTCATTTTTGAAGAATGATTTAGATTAAACAAACCGTTCAGTATGTACAAAAGGTATCCAGGCTGGAAAACGTAATTATAAAAGCTCTATACTTAATTACTCTGTGCAGATGACTAGAAATAGCTTTGGAGTTTGGGCGGGGCAAGTGAAAGTTTGCTGGAGGATACGGAAACTGCGGTTTCTTTGAAAACGTCTCTTTATCTCCGCTCATTCATCAAGTCTAAACAGGATGCAGTGGTGGAATAATAATCAAACTTGCACTTGGTAGCCCTAATTTTTAGAAACTCTAAACAGCTGTATTGAGGTGTCTATATACAGTAGATTTGAAATTTTAAGTAAAACTTAAATTTCTAACCAAAAGTGATCATAATTAAAAAAAAAAAACAACTTGATGTGATTTGCGAATTTCTTCCAATTTATTGTGAGAGTATTTCTTAACTGGTCTTGATTGCAACTTGCTGATTCACAACTATCATAGTTTCTTACTAATAAGTCTATTTGCAACGTCAATAATAATTTTATTTTACATAGGCGTACGTGTTGTAGACTAGTATATTTTTGTATTTCAGATCGACATAAATGTCTATAAACATGAGTCTTACTTTACGCATAGTTATATCTTAGCCAGTATGTTTTTATTTATTTAATCATTCGGTAAAACTACTTTTTATATTTCAAGAATTCAAAGATTCATAGACAGAAGCTGATAATTTTCTACTAACCACAATATTTCTACAAAACCATATTTTGTTCCAAAATGACTAGACTTTGTCAAAAATGTGAGTTATATTCGATATTTTACCAAACATGAATGAGCAAGTGAACACCTCACCGAACACGGCTATATCATGTTTAGCCAAAAATAGCAGAAATAAATCATACCACACCCATTTGATAAAAGAGAAAACGCTAAGCGTTATTCCCTTTTGTACCGATAAATTCTATTTCGTTTTATAATGATTTCCACAGTCGAGATATTATTCAGTGCCGCAATAATAAAAAAATGTATTTCGTATGAAATTTGTTCTATAAACTTATTATACTTTAGGAAGAACCGTGTAAATATATTTACAAAGTTCAATTTATAAAAATAAAATAGATCATGTAAAGCGTAAACATGAACGAAAGCTAACGCCGAGCGACTGTCTGATGTTTATATACTGTATTAACGGCGTGGAAAGCTAGCTGATAATGAAACAATGAAAGTGCCCTGTTGTGCCGTGTGTTGACTAATTTGCTAAGCTAATCACGATGGCCTATATTACTGTCTCCTAGAATCTGGCAAACCATTTCCTTGACCGGAAAGACTGTAATCAATTTATCATACAACTGTGATGAAAGTTGCACATTAAGGATTTTATTGTCACTATCACACCTATGTATGTATATATTCGCGAGTGGACTATAATATCATACTAAGCTGTTATCTCTTAAAGTGGGCATGAGGCATAATCATGACCAAATATGTTAATGTTTTGTTACTAGTAATATTTGAAAGAGGTGTTCTAAAAGTTTTTCGGTGATTTTTCTAAGATTTTCAGAAAACTTATCGTAATTGAGAAAAGATGGGTAGTGGATGTATGTAGTATATCGTCTAATATAATCTGTATAAGACTTTATTGTCGCTATATTGAATTTGGTCCGACATTTTTATTCATGATCGCAGCAGTCCGCGCACGCACGAATATTGCATTTATAGCGTTGGTTCTTTTTTGCGCGCGTACGCACGAGCTTCAAGGGACTACTTATGTTTATTCGATCTAGTTGTTGGTTAGTGATTTCTAAAACCTTATACAATATTTTTTATTTGATAAATATGACTGCATTAGAAATATTCTGGTTGTAATATCATATATAAAAGTTATTTTATATATGCTTCGAAACATTCCGATAGGTAAATATTTTTCGAGTGAATATAGAAATAGCTTATACAAACAGTAATATCAACACAATTTATACTGCTGTTTCAACTTATAGGTTCCACAAAAACCGATGACAGTCACGTCATACTTTGTTCTACAATATCTTATAAAAGAACATTTTATTCTTAACTTTCGACATCCTTTCACAATTAAGTGTAAGAGATATAAATTTTAAACATAAAATTTTTTTTAGGGCATACTAGTCTTTTTGTTATGCGGGTATATTTATTTATGCGAGTTTAGTTCTCATAGACACAGCCAATTTTCTTCGTCAATTATTATATTTTAGCTTTTAGAATAGACTAAAAAACAAAAGTTCGAAAAAGCTTCGACTTGCCTCTGAAATATTTAATGCAGATATACATTACAGCAATACTGTTTAATTAACTTGTACTGAATTAGAAGCGTGCATATATGTAGAGTCCCTCTTATTCTCGAGTAATTAGCATTATTGTTTTGCGCTTAAATCTTTCCGCTGCCGATCGAATACATCGTGTAAGCACTTAGCCGTTTTTACACTGCCATGTCTTTGAATCTCTTCAAGACCGCTTTTGTTTATGGTAAAGCCGGCTTACGAGGACGGTTTACTTCATATGTCTACGGTTTACGATTTAGTATGAATTTAATTATTATCTCTAGTTTCGTAATATGTCGTACTGTGATAATACTCATATTAATTTATCTAAAAATATATTTTCTAAACATATATATTTTCGCCATTATAATATAATATATTCTTAGATACAACATATCCATATGACTTACACGGCATGTAGTGTGCACCTGATCAGTAGAAAAGAGATACTTAGAATGTATTAACACTATAAGTAGTTTAAAAATATATACATATAAAGTTCACTTTTGTATGACAATTGTAAAGATATAAGCGTTTTAAGATTCCTTTCGTTGTTAGTTACAAGTAAAGCCAATGAAAGTGTATTTAAAATGTAAAACATAACGATTTTTACTCACTTAATTAAGAAAAGAAAGTAGCATATTCCTTATAATAAATCAAAGAGCCATAACAATATGATTTATTTCTCACTGATATCATCGTTCTGATAAGCGATCGATAAACAATGGGTATTTAGATACAATGCCGTGTCCAAAGCATTTATAAGATTACCGTATTCGTATTTATTTCATGTTTTTGTAACATTGAGTTCACCCAGTATTCAAATCGAGTTATTTCATGAGAAGAAAGATTTCCGCATAGACTTTAGGTATAATCTTTACCTACACCTCTGTATGCATCTTAACTTCTTCAGTGGCCATATATTTTTGAAATTATATGTATGTTGTCTTTTCACCTAAAACAGATCCTTTTCCAGACGCAGAAGACATCGGTAGAATCATTTCTATATTAAAAAATTAACATTAGAAGCTTTTCCACTGTTGGTTAATACGCTTTCTTTATAAAGTTTTAATAAGACCTATGAACAATCTGAGCTTCTACGGCCTATACTTATGCTTCCAGCTCAGTTGTCAATCTCTATCATAAATAATAGACTTTACCGAAATGGTTCAAATGTAACACAAGGTAAGAAATAATAATTAAAAATTTAATAACCGGCCGGTAACTCTTCGATATTGGCATATTACAAAATCGCAATCAAATGTTGCCATTTAATTATTATTAATTATAATAAAACAAAGGCTGGCCTCAAATTGAAGTTATAATTATCTTTCAACTTATTACACAATAGATAGTTTCACAGTTATGCTAGTAGGCTAATTTGGAGATATTTAATTATAAGTTTTTTTATTACGAGAAGATAAGATTTTTCAAAGTCTTAGCACGAACTTTTTTGAATTGTTATAAAAAAAATTTTAGCTTTCTGCGCGTCACTCACGTATATTTTAAATCTTAACTACTTATACTTTTCTGTTCGAGCATGAAAATCCTTTTAAATTAGATTTAAAACTCTACAACATTTGTTAATTCCATGCATAAATTGTCTAACTTATCATCTATATATACTTATATATTGCGTAATTAAAGTACCTAATGAAGAATATAAATTATGATTCTATCAATATATTATATTGCAACGCACAATGCTGGAAAAAATCATTTAAATTAAAACGACTTAACAATTATTTACATTTTCGCCAGGTATTTTTAACTAACTTTGAAACTCTAAAGAAAAACACAGGGTCGCACTTGCTAACTGGAGCAAGGTGAAAATGTTAATTATAAATCCATATTGGTTTAGCTAAAAAATGTAACGTTTTAATTAGAACTTTATTTAAATGCATTAAAGTTTATTGTTCCATAACGAGTTTTGTTCAAGCGTGGGACAATGTTACTCAGGGCAGTGTACAGACCTTTCAGTGATAAATTTAACTTCTATTTGTCTAATATTTAAAGTCAACGTCTAAAATAATAACTTTGTTTATAAACTATCGAGCATTGAAAATGGGAATATCGAAATTTGGTCTGGAAAAGATAGGTCGTCAAGATCTGTTATTTTCTAAATATTTGAAATAAATAAGAGAATAGCGCATCGTTTAATAATTATTTATGATATAATTCATTCTCTTTATCATTTATTACTAAATGAAGCCCATACTCGAAATTGTGTTTTTCTATCGTTAAATCTAACAATAACCCCACTACAGGCGATAAACTGTATATTGAGTTCTCGCAAATCATTATCGATGCGTACGAGTATCGATTAAATCGAGTCGAGAAAAAATATGAATGGCTGGTATTTCGTTCCAAATAACTTGGCGTTAGAAACGCGTAACAAAACGTCGTGGTACCTTACATTTTATTACTTGCTTATAGAAACTTTGTACTTTGCATGTTCTTCTGAAGTAACGTGAAGTATCGTTCTAAATGTTAAATGTAGAACATACATTAATAATACCCTGATCATAGGCATATTTTATTATTGTAGAAAATAAAGCTAACTTTAACTAAGTAATTAAACACTTAATATTTAGATTCCGTATACATAAGTAATGTAATATATATTATAATAGAGATCACTTGCTATTATTTGTATATACATATATACGAAACATTGGTTAAAACATCTTATTGATTAAATAGATGCTCAAACTTAATCGTTAAAAATGCTTTAAGGAAGTATAATAAAAATTAATAACATTAAATCATATGGAATAAGTTTAATTTTAAAATATGTTTGTTTTTAAAATTCATCTATCATAATAACTGACGCAAAAAATAACCGCAACAAGACCTCAAAAGCTGATCCGAACCACTAATAAGTAATAATACCCCAGTCCTAAATATATTTTTTGGTCTTCTCAAGAATCGTTCGGTTGCAAATCGATTTTTATTGAAAAACATGAAAGAGCCGGCCCTGACTTTTTGCCCATAATTACGCGTACACTCGTTTTGTTTCGTGTAAAATTGAAATTTAAATGATGGCTGATTTCTGGATGGAATTCGATTATAAAAACTGTAGAAAGTTCGAAGTGAAATTTTCGTGTAAGATGTATTATGTTAAATAATTTTAAATGTAATCGGCTGCTTTAAAAAAAAAAACTGTAAATGTAAATTCCCGTGCCTTCTAGTAGAGCAAAGGCAACCATGACATTTTCGAATATCATATTTTCTTATAAGCAATCGTAGTCAATGTTTTGGAGTCAGGATTTGAATACGTGATCATTGATGTTTAATGCAATGAGACTTAAGCAGTCGTAATAACAAAAAGTACTTTTAACACAGTAATCAATGGTAATGTAATTAACCGTAATTGGGTAGTTGGTTTGCTAGCTTTTACCTTAGAATATTATAGTAATTAAGGTAACAGTGTTAGAAAAGAAATTCTTTAAAGAATATAAAAGCACAAGTGGAATTCGAAAGTTGTAAAAATATATTCAATTCTGATGTATTTTTTTCAATTGGAAAATCTTATCAGAATTCAAGCCGTGATCGCGTAAATTATGGCGTTCGTAATGTCATACTTTACACATAACCCTCGCGATTTTTATCTGTGGTACTAAAGAAAGTTATAAAAAAATATTTATTTATCTCATAACATCCCCACATAATATTAAATTTGATTTTTAATCGAATACGAATTTTATCGATGCATAAATGTATCGATAAATTTTGTATGAATGTCTTCAGCATTTTTATATCCTAATATAGAACATTCATCTGACAATAACAATATAAGTAGATAATGATTAATGCACATGTCCAAATATCTATTTGTGTTAATTTTATTTGAAAATGTATTTTTTTTCAGGAAACCTAAAATACTCATTTTAGTTACCAGAACATAGTTTTAAATATATAAAATGAAGTGTATTTTAGAAGTTGATTAGAATGTAGTTCCGAATAAACTTTAATAAGGTATATCATTTGAGGTTAATAAAATCGTGTTAAAAAAGAAATAGAAATTGAGAAGCAAGCCCACCCATTGCAGAAATTTCAAATGATGTATAGACATCAAATCTATAGGGATTTGATCTGTTACAAATTGTGCGTATAATCGACATAATTAGCGTATAATTGGTGCATCAACGCGTATCAACCCACTGACCTTGTACACTTCGACGTGTCACAAACATTTCAACCGCAAGAGAGATAAGTCGTATAGACACAGTTACATCAAAACATTTACTTTACTGACTTATCCTTGTATTTATTTTTATGACAGACGAGTATTTAGCTTAGTTTATGGTACATACGAGTATGACAAGATTAAGAATGACTAATCATTGGAAATATTAAAATAATATCAGTGAAATATAATTTAGTAATTAATAAACACTAAGACATAGCACAAAAAAGGTGATCGAAGGAAGTTATTACATGACTTGTATTCTATTTAAAAGAAGGGCGTACTAAAAGTATGGAGAGTAGAATACAGAAAAAAAGTACATGTGTTTTGTGAGATGGCGAGATTTATATGGAAAAGTAGTAATTTAATTATATATTGCTAATCATTGTAAACCTTATCGCCTTATTTTTATTTAGAATTCAAGATTTAAAGATGCTTTAAAATTCAATATAAACAATTCCTGACTCATGTCCGAATGATAATGTTAATGGTTTCGATGTTAATTTCGATTTTCCACGATCATTCGAGATTCTTATCTTGACACAATAAAAAAGAGCTCGTGCTAGCTATAACTTAAGTTTTATTTTTTTTTAAGTATTAAGTTTTTTAATAATACGTATAATAATCATATGAGCAAGCTTCCAAACTGTAATATTAAAAATGTCGCTAACTATTTCTCTTGTTCGAAACTTCTGTCGGTCTAAAGGTTTCAAAACTTTTTCAAATGCTATATTTACCTGAAACAAATAAACATAAAAATAAATAAAGCAAAATATAATTAAATAGATCAAAAGTCTAGTCTTATGATAGAGTGGCATTGATCTATGGCACACTGAACGTAGATTCCCGATAAAATCACCAGCAGTTCATATTACTTTCACCTGTCCCTTTCACACAAGTCGTGTTAGTAATAGACGGAGCGAGATAGATGATTATCATCGCTAATGACGGTGAGGTAGGACTTATAAGGATACGGCGTAATGTCGGGTTCTTTTAGTTTGATGTTGTTTGAATTTATTTCAAAGTTCTGGCCGCTTTATATCGAATTATACTTATTAATGAATGTACATAAATCACAGACCATGAAATAGTCAAAAAAATATTTTAATTTTTTAGAAACTAACACATACTAGGTTCTGGTTTATTACTTAGACCAAATTGTTCAGGCCATATACTCGTACAATGTTTCATTTCGATACGACCAACGAAGTTTGGTATAAATTTATTTCAAGATTATTGAGATTGCACGTATGTACCTACTCGTATTGGGTTTACTTTATTAGTATCCACGTAGTTTACGCAACAAAACATTTAACCGTGTTAAAACGGATTTTAAAATAACGTAAAGTTATTTGACTTGCGCTTAGTCGGTTTCAAAAACAATAATTTTTATTTATTTGACTCTCATTCCAGCAAAAAATAAAATTTAGTATTTTATATATTATATAGGCATTTTTTGATAAATTACTTAACAAAAATAATTAAATAACTTCCCAAATACTTTAATCGTCTGGAGAATTTGCGTACTAGGGACGTGCGAAGTGAAAGTCGATAGTTTTTATATGTTCCGCCGATTTGAGTACAATCGATTACGTATAAATTTTTTAATTAAATAAATTTCGAGAACGGAAATTGTTTCGTATTGCTCAATTGCTTTAATTGAATTAATCATATAGACTTGTTTATGTCCGTAACACTGTTATTCTGAGATTAATGGATATTATGGCGTAATTACCAAAGGTATGTTAGAATGTTAAAAAGATTTTGTCATTGAAATTTTTAATCGAAATCGTTTTAACAAATATTTTTTATTTTGAAATAATCCTTTAGATAATTAGACGTAAAGCTTAATACGAGCCTTTTTGTACAGGCTCCTACAGGAACATATTGAAAATCTCGAAAATAAATATCGTTCAGCAACCCATACAAATATAAATTTACATATATACAGGTAAGTACACAAATATCTTCTTACTTATCGTAAAGTTCATTTATACAAATAAAATCTGCAGTTGTTATTGTAATTTTCTTAGAATGTTTTTAATATATACTATTCCTTTCAAAATATTTAATACCTCAGTTAGCTAAACGGAATCACAGTTCGTTTATACTTAGTAAAAGAAAGCGCATCACTAGTATTTCTGCATGTAATTTTAGATTTATATTCAGATATCTGCTTTGTTCTAAACGGTGACTGATCGATTGTCAGCGTGCGATCGATTCGATACAATTGCTAATTCGATTGTAGCTACTGCGCCGTTCATACAACGAAACGGTCCTATTTTTGTCTCTTTTTATCTGCACAACACTCATTTGTCATGGTAATTTTTATTTTCTTAAATCGATAAGGAAACTTACTTTGACACTTGATTAATTAAAGTTTAACGTTAGAGTTGATGTAATAAAAATACAAGTTTGATAGATATCTGTTTATGGGATGCTATTGTTAGAATATATTTATTTTAATATTGAGTCTACTCTTTAAATCTCCCTTATTATGTACAAATAAGAGATCAAGTATATTATATTGACGGTGTAAAGTGAAAATCATAATGCGCTTTCCACGAATTTCATATTGTATTTATTATTTTTCAGTTACTTTTCATATTGAAATGAAAATTTTAATTTATTATCTTGAAGGGATCCGATAATGAAGAAGCTAAAAATTATTTTAGTTATTTTAAAATTATTTAGATATTTATTCTCATCAATTTCAGGAAAATTTGGTTCTAATAATTATTTAAATCCTCAAATACCCTCCTGCGTGTCTGCTATTGAAAACAGATGCCATGAAATCGATCAGTGAGGTTCAGAAACCTTATTTCCCGATCCAATAACAAGAGGAGAAAACAATAAATTCTGGCTCGCGAGCCATTCGTCTCCGATCCGTCATACCGGGTTATGGCGAAAATAAAACGCACCGGACTATTATTGTGTAATTTATGGTCCTGTTTAGTAACAATATTCTATTGTAGGTCATGTTTTTGTTAAAATATTATTTATATATATTTCTGTATTGATCTGACAGAGCCAGAAGGTAAAAGGAGTTTTTAGTTTCTTCTATTTTTTTACCACCTTAAATACATGACATATGAAACGTAAAAAAATATCTCTTAAAAGATTTTTTACATAATTCATCACATATTCACACATAAGAATCTGTTTTACTTTACAAATATGGTATGAGTGAATGAGGAAGACGACAGGTTCACAGAGCGCGGAAGGCACGACCCGACATTTGGATGCGCCGTGTTACGTGACGTAACACTTTCTTGTGAAATGTGATCCACACTTACACCACTCGGTGCAACATGCAATTTCGTGTACCATCGTTTGCCTACACTGGTAAGTTTTGGCGATACGCCGTAGACATTACACGATCGACGAATTCAGTTGAATCATACTGTCGGCGTCTCAAAGAAAATGTACAACACGGTTTAAAAAACTGTGTTGATTTACACAATCAAACAATGAAGCGTGTATAAAATTAACACGCCGCTTACGCAATCAAAAATTGTCTTAAAACAGAACTCTGTGGGAATTTGGTATTTGTTGTATTAACGGATTTTGGGAAATCCAGGTCGACGCAGTCACGTATTTTGACACGAAATACCTCATGTCGTCTACATTAATAGGGAAGTTATTAAAGATATCCCCAAAAAGGATGTATCTCCTTTCTTTCTGAACTTTTCTTTTACATGCCAAGGCTTTTAGTGGACAATACGCAAGTGCAAAATCTGGACTGGAAGGCCGATGATTTAATAAAGTCATCCATGTACCTAAGGGTTATAGGAAAAATTTGTCACCTACGGGATTCATTCTCAGTAGGTCAAGGGTGCGGGAGGTAGGGTAGACCGCACAGCCGGCATGGCGCCAACTTTCACTGCAGTTCGACGACCGCTAGCCAAATATCATTGACGGCGACCGTTACGTCATTCGCTAAGATATAGCATCACAAGTGTTACTTATGAGAACGAGACGACTTGACCGATGACCTGTGTTACGCGATAATTTTAAATTATAAATGGTAAATTCAACTTATGCCATTGAGTATAATAGAATACTCGCATACAAGTAATATTTTGGCTGGATTTATTGATTTTTTTAAAATACACGTTTTAGATCTAGACCTAGTTCCATCAGCTGATATGATGTTTAGTTTTGATACAACCGTTAGAAATAGGTTTTAATCGATTTTCCATATTGTGTTAAATTGTTAGTTACAAAAATAGCATATTTAAAAAATAGCAGTTATAAATCTATATGAAATAATTATATGAATATACTAGAAAATGATTATCTTGATGATACTTTAAAACGATTACATAGAACTTTTCAAACACTAAGGTAACAGGTAATTAAATTTAATGGACTCGAGACACGGAGAGGTTCAAAGGTTCATTATGTCTGATAACTTGACAATTTACAACTTTGTCTTAAGTACAAAGAGAAATTAATGAGGCAATAGAAACTTTTACAGAACTAGTAGATAAATCCTAACACGAGATAAGTGGGAAAGTAAGAACCTCCAAATAAATCGGAGTGATAGGTATTAAATCAAAGATAAGGAGACAATAGAGAGAGTAGAACATTTATCTTGCTCGGGCGGACTAGGCACGCGTTTTAGAAAAATTTCTTTGCAGTTTCACATAAGTGTTGCGAGTTGTACTAATATTGACAGATTCTCATCATAACATATTACCGACTTTTTAATTGGAATTCTAAGTCCTCGTTTGATTTGAATGTCATCGGAATTCTTACAGAAAATAAAACCTTCATCTGAATAAGTTTTTAAGCAAAAAGTATTCAGAATTGTTTCATCCACTTTATACTTATACACCATGCCACAGATAGACTTTAAAATAACGATGGACAATTTAACAATAAAATAAATTCTATTTACACTTATATTTAAAATTAATTTTATCTAAAGATTAATTCAAATCAATGATTTACTAATCGATCTTAAGATTTAGAACTTTAAACAATTACTTGGTGAATACGATACAATAGAAGTCGTATCTGCATCATCTTGATAACCATTTGTCTTTTTTATCTAGTTTCTTTTTAAGAGGTAACACTAAAGACGGAAATGACGCACTTCCATTATAGATGGGATAGATCAATATAATATACCTATTGATGATTTCTAATACTTTTTATATCACAGATATATTAAGTTGAATCGATATGTGTATGGTACTGTTCTCTAAGGACTCTAAAACTAAAGCTGTCTTTATGACTTTTTTGCGTTTGACATAGTGAGTGATTTTTGAATCGTTAGGTAGCTATAAGATAAAAAATAGCTACTGTGTAAAGGGTGGCCGTGTCACTTTGTGGATAATGAAATATTAGAATAACTTACATAGAAACAATTTGAACAGTGTTTCTTGCGACATAAGTATTACAAATAAAAACGGCAACGACCTCACAGACTTCATTACAGCAAATCGTATAAAGTAATTGAATTAGGTTTAAAAAATCTGCTACAGAGGACAAATAAATATTAGCACAAAATGTATCTTATTCGTATGATGCTAAAGTACAAAACTGATGTGGTTTTGATAATGCACTTGTTGGCCCTGACTCACATCACGATCATTTTGTAGTTAACGTTAATTACGGACAATGTAAATCATAACGACATCTGTCATTTACGAAGGCTAATACAATATGAAATGTCATCAAATTAGCTATTACAAGCAAATTGTCATGTCGCGACAAAGGTCCCAGGAGAGCTCTGTAGCTTAGCGGTTTCATAAAGCAACCGCATCGCCAGAGCACTGGGTTCGAGTCCTGGTTGGAACGCAGTTGCATTTATATTTTGAGATTGTAATATGTGTTTTGCCTCGGGTACGGGCTGTCTGTGGCCGGATGAGTGTCAAAACCACAGGCATTTCAAGTATTAAATGTGGTGGGAGGAACTCCTAATAATTATGTAAGTTCCGTCACGTACCACTGTTCATAAATGGAAAAGTCGTGAAGTGCTACGCGCGTTTCGGTTTCAGTCTATGAATTTCCGAATGCTTGTAATAAAAATAAAATAAGACCTTAAGGTTGAAAACGCATCTTCCCGATTTACTGATATTGGAGATGTCCATGGGCGACAGAAATCGCTTAATATAAGTGAACTGTATGCTCGTGTGCCATCCTATAAAGAAAATCGTATAAAGAAAGTTACAGAATGTACTAAGCTTCCAAATTTAAAATTAGTTTTGAAATTTGAACTACATATAAACAATACGACTGAAAGTTGGTTAAAATTGACTCTTTAAACATATCGACACAAGAATGCATAAATACAGTAAGTCTCAAATCCAATATTATTCACTAAGGAGGAAAAGTATTTTTAAATTAGCTTAATTAAATGACAACAGTTATAATTTTTGATAGATATTTTTACTTTAGCTGAATCTTTCAAAAAATCTTTGCCATCTAAAACGTTTCCCACTCTACATTAGGAAAACAGTCAAGCAACAAATTGTTAATTTTCCAAAAGTTCGTCTTTGCCTATATTACTACAAATCCTTCACATTTTCGACAGACCAAAATTACAAGTTTCATTAAACAATAACTTCCCATATAATTATACCTTTGTTCATTCTGCAATAATTTATTAAAGTTCTTGAGACACAAAGATAAGTGCAAGAGTTCCATCATTAGCACATACAAGTGTTTAATTTACGCAAATATATAGTTTAAACACATATAAATAAAGGTGAAAATTGTTTCCACACTTCACAACCTGGTAATGACAATACGATTTGCAAGGAAACCGTGTGACAGTTTTAAAATTACACTCGCCACGTGAAAAATGACTTCGATCAAAATGATATTTTTAAAAACAAAACATTTTTGTTATGCCATACAAATTGAGTATTGTTGTAATATATAACCCGTGATATAAGTATAATAGTTATAGATGTCCACGATTTTAAAGTGAATTTAATAAAACCTGTAATGTAAGAAAAATTCTACGTTATGTTTATCGTCGCAAATCTAAAATAAGGTAGCCTGGTTTCGAAAAATGCAATCCTATATCCTATATCTATAGTAATATTATAAAAGCGAGAGTATATATGGATGTTTCTTACTCTTTCGCGCAAAAAGTACTCAAAGGATTTGAATTAAACTTCTTAAAAATATAGCTGAAAGAGCTAAAATAACATTGTCACACGAGTAAAATCGCGGGACGCCGCTAGTTTATTACAAAATATACATATATATACTTTGAAGACATGACAAAACACACTCAGTAAAAATCTAAATAAGAACATCATGTATTAGGAATTAGTAATCGGATTGATGAATTGAACTGTCAGACAAATTTTTTACAAGTCAATGATAGTAGTAACTGGAAGGAAAAGCCATGTATTCCGTTTAATTAGGAGCAAAACTGGAAGAAAGTACCCAAAGTGAAGCACCCATTTCATTAAATGCAACAATCTGAGAGGTTAAGTAATGACGCATCGAAGAATCATTTGAATCGTGAACGCAACGGCCTTGACTTCTTAATCCATCGACCGCTGGGTCAAGATTGTTTTAATAACGTTGCGCCTGGGCATGGAAACATTAAATTGCTTCAGGGTATCGTATTTGTACTTCGGTGTAGCTATTTCACAAATTAAACAGATTAAATCCTAAGTTAATCATGTCGGGTAAACTAGATGAATACACTTTTTCTAGTATCTTAGATGATGGAGAAAGAAACCTCGCGATCTTGACTCAACGAACTGAAGAGTTTTAACATATTTCCAAATTTAATGATATCACTATAGTATGTTTAACATAAGAGAAGTTTATATTGAATCTCTGAGTTATTTCAATTTATTTTATTTAATTTGATACATTCGTATTTCAATACGGCTATTTACTTTCCAAATTAATATATATATATATATATATATATATATATATATATATGTGTGTGTATATATATGATAAATACAGTAGGACATCCTTTAGGTATATATACAGTATATACTGCTAAGATGCTAATGGGAGATGGTAATCACTTCATAATAGGCGAGCTATAATATGACAGTTATTCCCCTGACATACATGATGCAAAACAACAGCAAAAACACTTGAATTTTTCTAAGGTACTTTCGATATGTAGTTTTCATTTTTATGTCATAAAATTCAAATTAATAATAGTTTTTGGGTTCGTTAGTTGGTACAGCGTTGGCAGGTGTCGCCAGAGAACGGTGAAAGTAAGCGTGGGTTCTGTAATATTTTCCTTTCGTTGTATAATCAAAATTTTGTCTAACCGTCTTCTGTTTTATACATTCGGATATTGTTTATAAAAAAATAAATTTTGTAAGTAATAATCTTTATATATAACTTCGTATATGTAATTCGGATGCAAATTCTACAATTATATGTTCAATAACTGATCAGATGATGGACCCACGAGTTAAAGTTTGTTTTTTTGGATATTTCAAACTGCACATAGTATAATATTGCAATATTAAAAAGAACTCCTTTTTGTAATCATGGTTACATTACCATCAAATAAAGATAATTGAAACTAAAAGCTTTCGAAGAATAATCACATAAAATTGCAACCAACATAGTTGCATGTATTGACAAAGTCGTGATTTTTCTTATTTATTTCTCTGTTAATAAAAAATTCTTAGATTCGGTATGAATAAATGCCTCGGTAATTGAACACTTTCAATAGAATAAAATTTATAATATTTTACATAATTTACACACGAAACCCCGAAGAATTTAACGATACATGGGATAGTCCTGTACATCCCTTTCCCATGCTGTTAGACCACAGTCATAAGAGGAAGCGATTAGATAAAGACATTTAATATAAAAGTGTTTTAGAACATTAGTTCTATACTCGTCTACATTCAAATTCCATTCTGTAATTAATCGAGCGAGAATCAATCCATCTTTTAGTAAAGTGCGATAAAATTGAAACTATGATCAGACATTGATATATTTTAGTGTTTTATCTTGAAATGTTTCTTAAAAATACATATTAAGCCATATTAAGCCGTGCACGCGTTTAACTCTTTTTTATTTCAACTCTTACATTTCTAACACAAAATCTAAGAATCAAACATACTATATTGGATGAATTTTAAATACTCCCAACGTCAAAAATCTTGTCTTTAATAAAAGCAAATTTTTAAATCTTACGAACGCGCGCCTTAATTTTCTTATTTCAACCGTATGTATTAATATATGTTTTCATCTCGTTCCAAGTTCAACATTCGCTCCCATCAGCTGCAATACGTTATCTATGCGGAGCCACCCACAGCTTATAAAAATAAAACAGTAGCCTAAGATTTTCGCCCCGCTTCGCGTCCGCTCCCGGCTACATTGCGCGAGCGCCACATCGTCACCCGCCACTATTGTGATGCAACTCGCGGCGCAGTTCAACAAACGCTCTTCATTGGCATGCGGGCGCGGGCGCACGATTCAATCGCGTTGTCTTAGCGAGTGCCCTTGTCCATACACTGTTGTAATTTGTATTTCACTCATAGATACGTCTAAATATTTGCAAGCGCTATGTTGATAGAGCGGAAAGGTTATTATTATAGTTAGATATTTTACTTATCTGTTGATATCATCGATATGAATGATTTTGTTCATTAATAAAAAGTGAAAATGAAGCTTAACTCTTTCTGGCTTTGATAAAATGTTGCTTTTTTATTAACTCTTATGCACATCTTGTATTAAGAATATGCTTTGAGAGTCTTTATAAAATAACCATATAATTTAATCTTTAAGTTTTATAAAATTTTAGGACCACGTGTAAACATATAGTTTATGTACATGTAATGGAACTATTTAAATATGTAATCTAACCACGAACTGTGAATTAGAATAATGTCGAACATAATAATGTAAGGAAGAAAGAACACTCAAACAATGATTGTTATATACTTATTATATTCACTAATATGTAATCAATAATTCGTCAAAATCTTATAGGTGGACAGCTAGGAAAGCGTATTAAATACAAATAAACGAACAATACGGTGATTTTAACAATGTAGAATTAATCATGATAGTAGTTTGACTCGATAGTGTATTTTTTTGAAGAAATCATGGATGAAGTTCCTTTATAAAATGTCAGCATCGTGATTTGTACCGATATAATATGACTAACACAGACCTATACAAACTTTTACAATACGTACATAATACATATCTTATTAAGTATTTTTTACACGCAACTTATTCAATCGAAATAATTGCTTTGGTAATGTGTGTTTTTTACAGACTTGAGCGACAAAAAAGTAATGTACGGTTAGGCTGAAATAGACTTTATGACATGAGTGATAAATGTCAAGTTAGTGAATGATATATTAGTACTTCAGGAGTGGAATGTAAGGCGCGGTAAAGCCACGCGTTTGAACGCATCTGATTCTAAGAAGTCTAGGAAAAAATGCAGTGATTACATATTTATATAACACACAGTATAAGTAGGAGTTTGAGAGCTGCATTAAAGCTTTAGAGAAAAAGTTTTGGCTATTTTCTGTTTGTCTGAAATTCCCTAATTAATCGGAAGTTATCGTTTCGCTGCACCCCGATGTAAGTCGTATCTTACTAATGCTATAAAAATAAGATTATTTAGATTAAAAACTATAAGCAAAATAACTAAATCAATACTAAAATATACAGTATTCACTAATACTACAATTATCAATATAGTACAAGTTAATCAGACACAGCCAATATTATCTTTAAAGAGCTGAATATAAAAAAGGAGGGATATTTGTAATATATTTTTAAGATACGAATAAATGTAAATTTAACAGTCATGTAACAGATCCTAGTGACCATCCGTTACGTTTTAGGTGTTCGTGTGTATTCACCCTTAAGCATACATAATTACAGCAGACACAGTGTGCCGCGTGTGTATAATTCGTTTTTACCTGTATATTATTTATTTTTTTGTAAACTTGGTAATTGCGGTGCTTATTAAAGATAAAAACATTTCGACTATTTAACTTAATTATTAAATTTTTACTTTGGTACTTGAAGAAAAAATTACAAAGCAAAAAAGTGTTGTGACCCTCAGCTTCGAAGCAATTATATAATACTTTTTGTCATGAAAATACTCAGGTTAGTTTTGTACAAAAAACATTCATCTATACAAGTAAGTGAATAGATTTGAAATACCTGTATCCAAATAACAGATTTTACGAAATAGATATGAATGTACATACGCGTAAGATGTGAATTAAAACAGAAAAATAATTTGTCTGATTGTTCCGGATAATATGCGTAAACCATAAGGCCGTTTTTAGTTGTACTTTCTCTCGCAAATAGTTGATGTTATTGTTAATAACTGAGACTTCTATATGTTATTTAAAAACCTGAAAACTTCATCGTCAAACTCATGGAATTGTGAAAAAATATGTATACTTTATGTATTACAAGGGAATAACAAGAGAGCACGATGTAAGTATGGCGATGACTGACGTAAAGAATTAATAATATCTAATATTACATCCGATGAGGTTCCAAATGGAATGCGAACATTGTGAAACGGGTCCTAATGTTAGATAATCCAGTTTACAGTTAAAATTACAAGGTCTTGTTAGCACGCGAGATGCAATTTTGTCAATTGACCAAGGGGCTTGGCAAATGTTACTCATTAAAACGGTTGGTTCAACAGCTATCATGCGATTGTCGGGAGACCCGTTTGTAGGGCAGGGAAAATATTGGAGCATTTGGCGAACTATAACTAATAAATTGTTGTATATTAACAGTTTTGGCTTAGTAGTATGGTGATTGCAGTTAGATGTCGCGGTTTGGAGTCCCGGAGAAAAAGTAAAAAGGTCAGTAAAGCAGTTGGCATAGTGCTGTAAACGAACAATTATTAATGAAACATATACAGAATTGTGGCTGCCCTTTACAATATGGATGTAGAGTTTACTTAACATAATAGATTTTACGCCACTAAGGCAATTAAAGCATATAATAATGTTATTCTGTCTCCCAATTTATCCCATAGGAAATGGTATATATATACCAATTCCAATCTATACAAAAATATCTGTAAAAAATTATAATGCATATGGACCCTAGTTCCAAACTGAAAATCGAAAGAGATTATAAGCAATGTTTTATCAATTATAGGTACACCGTTGCCATGGCAACACGTCAATGTGTCAAGTTTATAGTAACTTAGCAACGATGACGTCACAAATACAGACACGCAAACTATTTCTTGAAATGCTCGCGAGCCGTTAGATTACAGTGTATGTAAATGATTTATAGCTCATTGAGTGCGCGAGTTGTAGCAGCGTGTCAAAGGATTGTGCCATTGTGGGCATTCATCAGGCTTCGATCTGTCCTTTAAGAGCTGATTATGATGGATAGTTATCGTGGTAACGGTGTTTGTAAAGTCTTTTTGGTATTCAACTATAACAGTGACTAGATTCTGAGTTGAATAACATTGGTCTTGCGTATTTATTTAATTTTAGATAATACTTTTCTTTCGCCTTCAAATACGAGTATATTCGAACACAGCTCAGCTGAGTAAAACATATCCACATTAAATTTTTCACTAGTTTTACAAACATATTACGAACATGCGCTCACAGAAGGAAGGATGGTCAAGTTTGCGTTACTTGTTACCAATTTAGTAGCATCGCCTATTTTCAAGTTAACCTGAATGTTAATATCTCTATGAGTATAATTGAATTGAGAAATCAGGTGATTATACTCACATCAGTATAATTTGATGGCCTTTTAACTTGCCGTAAATTAGCAACAAAAATTAAAGGTCTCCGTGTTCTAATGTTTTTGATAAACCACCAGCGATCAACAAAATTTAACTAATGGAACTGGCGAACAAACCTAATTGAATCCTATCAACTAGCTAGACATATTAAATAATCGAAAGTATTAGAAAAGCTGCATTGCATACTTTCAATAATACTTTTTCACACGGACGACGTCCTTACATAGCATCGCGAAAATGACACCACTTTCCATCTCGTTCAGACTAATTACTTATAATTTACACAGCACACTTTCGTCTCGGACGTTACTAAGAGCTTAATGACACGTTATTACCACACATTGATGGAAGTTTTCGCTTTTAAAAGCTACAAATAGCAAAAATTCAATTCATAATAATATAGAGTTGCAAGGACCGGTATCTCAAGAGACGCTTTTTGTTTGCCTTTGAAAATAATCTTTTCCAGTGTAAAACGAAGTTTTTAAATAATCCTATCTTTTCACTATACAAATGAAGAAATCAAAAGCACCACAGAATAAGTACATAGTTTTACTTAACTTAATATTGTGAGAATTTGTTTATTTCACGACATCCAAAATATAATACTATGTAGAAACTAGTCGTAAATAAAAAGAAAATGACTATGGACACCGCATCAAAACCAGTTGTGAGGTTTATGAATAGACTTTATTTTCTAAGTGACATTTTAAGATGAAGACAAAATTACTGACTACCTAATATTTGCATGCAGGAAATTAAATATAAAAGCTGTAACTCTTATCTTTGTCAACATGAGATTAGCACAAAGATACCACTTTACAGCATAGTCTTCCAATACTTTCGTAAAAAGTTTCATATCAACATATGTTAGATACAAGTGAAGTAAAATCTTTAAAACGATTCACGAAAACTGAAAATTATAACTAGTAATTTATATAAGAATTCGGTTAAACATGTTTCCGTTTGATATCTAAATATAATCGCTCCACTTTCAAATAAAAAATTAATATAATTATCAAAAATCAATGGATTAATATGTAGGCAAATCGAAAGTTGCGTGTAATATTAATATGATATGTTTATGACTAACGATAAACGATAGTGAATTTCACTTTTATTTATCATTAAAGTAATTGCTATGAGAGCATTGCTTCCCCAGAAGAAATAAGAAGTAATTATCTGTTTGTCAAATACCCAGGATATATCATCGAATGCATGAACAGATACACAATAATTGTAGCTAAGAATCATCAAATAAATAATGCAACGTCAAAAGTTAATCGCTCGTTTTAAACCTACCATGCCATAAACATATATATGTAGAGAATAGCATTAGTCTTAACACAGCTCTGTAGGTATGCGTCGAAGTTTGAAAATACGAACAAACTAAACATTGACGGGTTGGTCGAGCTAGCAGAAGATCGCCGCATTTCCCGTTAAAATATGAAAAAAAAATCTACAGATCCATTAAAACTAATAAATATTTCGGCATCAAGGTTTATAAGTTAGATGAAAGTAAAAATATGAAGTGCTTAGAGAGATTCAGAATAAATGAGCTAAATCGTAAATGGAACGGGGTCTCGGTCTGCTCGTGATTTATTTAACATCGATACAATCGATGCGATTATTTACAAACGTTAACCATAATCGATTTTCTATAATCGATTATGAAGTTTCAGTTTGATTATAAATGGAAGGGGTCATGTTTAGTTTTATTAAATTAATAAAAATAAATATAATTTTTTTTGTTCTTATTTAAAGGATCTCTAAATTAGTCATATATTTACGTGTTTTAACTGATTTTATGTTTTTTATTTATAAAGACGAAATGCTAATATTTTAAATTAAGGAAACAATAATTTTAAAAACAAAGCTGACATGTAACAAACACGTCAACTAAACAAAATAAGGGATATTTTATAAAATAGATATTTAGAAGTATGTATGTAAATTCGGGATGTATATTCACTTCTGTGTCGGGAACTCATCAATCCGTCATATAATAGAAGAGAAAGAAAAGAATTTTCTAGGAAAATACATAATAAAACTTAAAGCACTGACAGGTTTACCCCAGTAAAGGTATATATCAAAGCCTAGAAAGCATTAATGTATTACCCAAAATCTAAATATACTCGTAAGAATGGTAAATCTTAAAATAATAATACTCAAAACTTCCATATCAACACAGTTGCTGTTTTTAAACACTATTTTTATAATTTTGGACGATTTCTCATTTCAAGGGCAATATATTAACTTCTATAACACCTACTATTAAAACATAGATCCTTAATATGTCCATAAGTTTTCACGTAGCGATTTTTCCAAATTTGATTAATTTCAACATTATATCTACGAATACACAAACTTTCGCAGTGGCGTGATTAAAACTTTCCCAACAGCTGTCGTCTAATTATCGATATGAGCACATACATTTTCTACTTAGCATTTAGAAAATGATTTATTATATCGATACTATCATGAACTTGAATCCAACCGGCTCTAGTTAAGCTTTTAAACAAATTATGTTATCACGACATTGCTAACTTGTATAAAATAAGTCTAGTTCCGTTTCTTTCATTCAATAATATATACATACATTTTATATAAAATAACTAAAACATTTCAGTTATCAATTTAACGCCGGGTCATGTGCAGAATTAAAAAAAATCTTATTCGAATTATCTACTCATACATCTTTCATAATGTTTTATATCGATACAAGGTTAAGACATTAAACAGTTAAATTGTGACCCATAGTGAGGCATAGGATAGACATATTTTTGTGCCTATTTTAATGATTATTTTATTTATACTAAAGTATTATCTTCAATACTTTTGTGGTAGTATGTAAAGTAAGTACATTCAATGAATTTAACCAAAAACAATATGACAGACAAGTAGAAGTTATCAAAATCGACATGAACGCAAGCGGTGTCGCGTACAAAAGTATGTTGAAAATGTAGTCTATTTAATTGCATATTTAAATACTTAACAACAGTTATATAACACGTAACTCAAAATTGAAGTAAGATCAATGTGGTCATCAATACAATTACAATTGATTTCACTTTCAAATGCCATACGTGGTATAACTATTTTAACCGTGTATAATTGATTTAACATTTCTACTGACTCATTGCATCTCAGTTTCTTTTTATAAATAAAAGTTATTTAAGATTCGTTTATTCACAACTAAATTGTAGCTGCGGTTTCGCTCGGGTTGTTGTGTTGTCATGTTTTTTATAGGATAGGAAATCAAGCTAGCTTACGGTTCACCTATAGTAATCGATTCCTAATACTATAATTTATTAATAACCTACCATCAAGTGTGCCACAATATGTCAACGTCTCAAAAAAATTGTTTACCTGCAAGAAAAAAAAATAAAAATCAGTTATTTATACTATCGTAAAAATGTTAAAAGCATGCGTAATAGAAAATATATGTAAAAAAACATAGATGAGGCCCTAGATTATTTGCACAATATACACTATGTAGAGTGGCTAACATGTCATTAGTCGTTAAAAGATTCTCATATTTGTGTATCGTATGATTTAGAAGGTAAACTCCAAACTTAACAGCCTGATAAAAAATTTATTGAATTGGTTGTTGATTAGAATGCAGCACATACTATACCAATTATAATTTAAACTTAATCTGTTCTCTAACTAGTCGATAATCGCAAGCACGCAATTTAAAACAAGAGTTAATAGGTAGTTAATCAAGGTAATTTTCACTGGTTACAATAAGTTATTGGATGTTGCTACGACGAGGTATGAACCCACTTTCCCCGCCTTAGTGGGCGCGGCGTTTGTCACTTTGTAAATCACCTCTGAATTATAGACAAAACTCTCAGATATTTAATAGTGAGCTAATTCTAATGTATTGTAATATTAAATACCGCTCGCCAGCTCATCATGAAATCATAAATAAATAAATGTGAAGTATCTTGTCACATCAGATTAATTGTGATTTCTAAATGCATATATGTTTATAACTAAAACACAAATTATAAAATATGTTTGTCGGTTTGTACCTGCTAATCTCAGAGGCGCCTGCACAGGTTTTAAGTTAACTCGTTGCCACAAGTCAAAAAGAGTTAGTAAGGCAATTGTTTTTATCATCTTTTTCATTGAAATGGAATTCAGCGCAGGTGAAACTAAAGGGTACTCCAATCATCATCTTCACAATTATTATAATTTCATATTAAATAGTGTATATATTAAATTAATGCGGATGAAACCACGGGACACCGATAGTCATCAAATAAATCTATAATAAAGTTGTTTGTTTGGTTAGTTGAATGCGGTAATACCAGGAACAACTGATTCGAATTAAAACATCCTTGCAGCGTTAGATAGCCCAGTTTACATGGATAGCTATAAGCTATATAGCATTACCATAGGATAAATTAGAGCGGAGAGTTAATGAGAAATATTACAAAAACAGAGGAAATTTATACGTTGAGACCCTTTATTGCATGCGCCTTGTAAACGGTGAAGGTTACGCGAGAATCATGTTATACGCAATTGTGCCTTTTAAATAATTTTAAACATATGCTGTTGCATATGTCTATCTTTTACTATAACTTTTTAATGCTTATCATATGTGACGTAATTGCCCGAATCTGTTAGTAATTGATACTGTCATGTGACTAAGTTGGCACCTCATGTTTGTTTGTGTTTAGAAACAAAACAACAATTTGTATTCCCCATGCTTAAGTAACATTTAAGTATGCTTTTGTTAGAGGCTACTTAATAGTAGGTGGTTACGTGATTGTGTCGTTGACAAATTGTAACTTTCGCTGGCAGGTGGCCGCGTGTTGTCCAGGCGATCAACAAAAGCGCTGTTTATTACTGACATACCTAATAATTTTTAAAGAGGAATTGAATAGAACGATATTATGCGTAGTGACGAGGAACCCAATAAGTTGATGCCTATCATCTATTTATTATCTTTTTATACAACTTATTGCATAATGTGACTAAAAGTATATTTATAAAATGTATTAAATAACATACACTATATAAAAAAAATAAGGAAAAATATTTCTCATGTAAACTTGCTTGCTTGAGGCAGGTAAGCGAATACGAAAATCTCCGAACGTATGCACGGCTTCTACTCGTACTATAATTCAGAAAACTTAAGTATTGCGATTTTACTTATATAAAAGTTTTCACTTCCGTTTTTTAAAGTTAACTCCTAAAGAATAAGGCCATAAATATGGAAAATTTATGATTGAAATGTTTGGGGACTGTTCCCGAAAACGAAGACAAGTGATAGTACTAATGACAACTTTGATGAAGAGACGGAATAAAATTCTATCCTGACTAAAAAAGAAACATATTTTCAAAACGTTTTATTAGCGTTATTTCGCTCCATCATGTTAGTCCAGCTGTTTTTGTTATCATGCTTCATTGCTGGTTGTTTTTTTTATTTATGTATTTTTTTAGTCAGAAGCGATTTTTTCCGTCCCTTCATCAAAGGTGTCATTGGTATTATCACCCGTTTTCGTTATCGGGAGCAGTCCCCATACAGCCTGTAAATAAATATATGTGTTTGTATGAAATCCTAACTAAATGGAAATAATCCTTTTAAGGGTACATTGGAGTGTGATATTTGCAAGATCCGTTTCACACAAAAACACTCTTTAGCATTGCATCTAAAACGGCACAGCATTAAGTACCAGTGCCAGCGATGTACATACGTCTCCCGTTCAATGTAAGGATGTTTTTTTTTCCTATTTTTTACAAAAAATACATAAATTAATCGCTTTCTTTTCGTCTGGTAGACTCAAGAACGGCCTGTTCGATTTTAATAATGTTTTTTATTTAAAATGCAGGATTGTTTTGAATATCAAATTTAGAAAGATATATGATAATTTTGTATGGGAACTTTTCAATGAACGCGAATGAAACCGCGGGGCGTCACTAGTAATTAACGCAGATCGACAATTTTTGGACAAGCAATTTTTTATATAAATATGCACAAATTTACTTTTATAAGAAGTTTTAAATTATTAATGCTAGATGATCCGGCCACGCGTCGCTGTGGCTAAGGTTTTTCTTATATTAAATTGTAATTAGTAAGCATTGTTATTATTAAAACGTATATGCTTTTAACACAGTGCCATCTATTTAATACCTACTCAATTAGGCAACAGATATTGTTATCTTAGAATCTTTTGGAGCTAAAAGATAATTTTGAATCTCAAATATACAAACAGG
>JAOSYY010000007.1:4726150-4758590 GCA_025727935.1 Hebomoia glaucippe
TTAGGGGGATGAAAAATAGATGTTGTCCGATTCTCAAGCCTACTGAATAACTATATAAATTTTCATAAGGTTCGGTCAAGCCGTTTCGGAGGAGTTCAAGTTCAAGTTCACCGTGACACGAGAATTTTATATTTTAGATATAAATAAAATTGTAGTGTCTGTTTGTAAATAGAATAGTGTTTTGTAGTGGGTATGAAACTACATTACTTATGACAAAAGAATGTCTGTTTGTCTTTATATTCTGGGTAAAGATCGAAACACAGCACACCTAATGTCATAAAAAATAACCCTTTCAACAAGTAATTAAAATCAATGGAATGAAACATCGGTACATTGCTTGTAAAAGTATAAAGATATATTTATAGAAACAAGTGAAATATATGCATTTAATGACTTAAGCAATCGAACTTCATCTAAGTCGTTTGGGAACTACGATGCCACTTACAAATAACGTTTGATTTTAATTCAAAATTATACAAACTTTATGCGTCGGGACGAAGAAAATTTAAAAATTGAAATTGTCGTCAAAGTTATTTTTTTCTATCTGGCTGTACTCAGCCTAACCATCGGGATGGTTACATCAGCTTTCGTAAAGAAACATGTTTGAAAAATTTACACACGGATATATAAGAATGCCATACACAGCTCTTGCTCTTAACTCCAACCGTTTACGGTGCTAACAAGGCAACTATTAGAAACGCGATACATTATAACAAGATATGTGACTTCCTAATAACGGCTAAGATTTTTTAATTGGAAAAAAAAGGAAATCTGATGAAAATATCGTTTTTACATATTTTTCTAACACTTAGAAATCCCAGTTTTTTCGTGATTTTTAACCGTTAATGTTCTAAATTTATCACTACAAATACGTGCTTACTATAAATAAAACCTGAGCTGATAAAGTTAATATGAAATTGACTTATTTTTTACGCTTCAATAAAAATAGCTGATTCAATTTTATTATGGAGGTGTCCTTTGAGGCGATTTATAATTTTTTTTTGCCAAAACTATACTTGAAATTAGTAACCCGTGCGAAGTTTAAGCAGGGCATTAGTATACATATATATGTTAGATAAAGCAGAAATTCTATCCTTATGTATATTGTAAGGTGTACTTCCATATAACAGTTCTAAAATCAATTTTCTCTAACTTTGACGACCCAAACATCTGTTTAAGACGAAATTTTTCGAATTATTTAGTAAGTAAATATTTGTTCTATTCGATCCCGAATGGATCGCTAACAAACCGACACGTGAAAAACAGGTGACAACTCAATAAGTATAAGTGGTCACTAATTATGGCACTTAGCACTTCACTCGCTATACAACCGTTATGTAATTGTAAACAAACTTGTTTAAAATCTACATGTCTTTACAATTTATGATTTATGATTTTGTACTCTATATATGATATTCTAATGCGTTATTTCCACAAACTTCGAATGCACGAACTAAAGTTGAAAAATTTAAGACTTTTTTTCCATGTTAGATTTATTGCTAAGATCCTAATCTTTTCCCTTACTTTACTCTCATTTATTTATCCTTGATGATTTAAAGAACCTTTTTTATCATGGCATGTCAACAAATAAATATAAAAGCATTATATATTAGTACTAGATGACCTGGCCACGCGTCGCTGTGGCTAAGGTTTTAGTTAAATTAAACTTTAATGTGCTTTAAACACAGCGCCATCTATTGAATACCTACTCGATTACGTCAACGGATATTATCATCTGCCAGAATCGTTTGGAGCTAAAGGATAATTTTGACTCTCAAATATAAAATTAAATAATATTGCGACTATAAATTGATAAATAAACTATCCTCTCTTAAGTTGGATCGAACTGCACATGGTGTGCGAATTTTATTATAATCGGTTAAATGGTTTAGGAGTCCATTGAGGACAAACATTGTGACACGAGATTTATATATATTAAGATAGTCCGTAGTGAATGACTACAGAAATTGGGAATACTTATATAGATTACCAATACCTTAGCGCTACATACATATAATTATAATACGAGGCGTGCAACTTTAAATGGAATGGTTTGAATGCTATTATTTTCTCGATTTCGAGATATTGAATAATATCCTCAAAAAGTTTAAATTTAACTGGAAAGCTTTTTGTGGGTTTCTAAAAATATCACAAAATATTATATATTATTGTTTTATATACAAGTTAATGATATAAAGCTAAAGAGAAAAGTTTGTTTGTTCGAAAGCGTTAATTTCAGGAACCGCTAGTCCGATTTGAAAAAACGGGGATCCTTACTAAAAGTCCAATAATGTAACCTAAGGTGTAAAAATCGAATGAACGTGAGCGAAGCTGGTGGCTGAAGCTAGTAAAAGATAACGCGTGGAACGTACCTTATGTATAAATGATTTCGTTACAATAAGAAGTATGTTAAAATCATGTTCCATGATGTGGTTACTCTCATACAAGCGCGTCGAAGACAACAATATTCATTGTGAAATAAAAAAAAATATTGTGTATTTCTTCGAAGTTTTAATTATATTTTTTAATTTATTGAATTCGCGCCACGGGGTCGTAATATAACGTTAGTGGAACTAAAAGTGTAACTATATTTTTTGTGTCGTACATTAAGTACGTGCGTATCAAGGCATTCCGTCGCGACGGTTCAATCAAGATGTAAAAATTACTAGCAATTAGAAAGTTCACTGATCCCTAGCACCTCAGTGAAAGATTTGTCGGTGACTCATTCCAAATGAAAAATAATTGTCTAAGCATATGAGTCTCTCTACTGAGTTCTTTAAACAGATCGAAAAAAATGAATTCCATGTTTCATGGCTTGTTCATCTGTGACCAAAGCTCCCTCTCGTTGGCTTAATTTTCTAAATAAACTATACGGCACCATATATTTGAATATCCTTATCATTTTTCTTTATGCATCATTGTACTAATAGTGCACTTTGATTCTAAGTATTTTGCGGTTAGGACGATGTGTACTAAAGCTTGTTAAGATTCAGTCTCTCTAACTTAAAAATTGTTATCTATTGCCTGACTTATGAATGTTTGTTTTACCTAATGTCCGAAGTGGCTGGCCTAATTTTGACAGAACTTTCATGGGATACATCAAATTGAGTTACATAGGCGCAGTCGTTTTATTTCACCATCATTATCATCATTATATTGTAGTACCTAAAATAAAATCACACTGCTAGTATAGTATATCTTACACTCAATGGGAACCGAACCGATGTTTATTGATACAATGTATGTTATCTTTAATGGGCGACTCAGTTCAATCATCTTATACCAAAAATATAAAAAAAAGCTTTAGGAAAAATAGAACCTTAAAGCTCAAAATTCAACAAGGACTTTGCTTGATTGTAATATTACACGTAAAACGCTAAAAAAGCCCATCTCACGTTTACAAAAGCACTTATGTAAGTAGAAAACAAGTTTGCAGCTATGAAAGTAATTTTGAGGCCTAGCTTTACAAATTACAGGTCTGCGGGTCTGTCAGAGCGCAGCCTCTTCCGCATTCTGTACCACAAAAACAAACTATACAACTATATAAATCTTTATTGTATTGCTTACAGATAAAACTTTTTAAAAGGTATTGCAGGTATCATAGACAACAAATGAATGTTTATAAATTTGCTGTAAAAAAAGTAAATGGCATTCCAAAAGATGTTAATTCCTTCCTTGTTTGATGTGTTCGATTTTTATATCGCTATGAAAAAGAAGTGTTTTATGTGTATTTTAACGTGTCTGTCTGTCTAAGAAAGAATATAATCAAGATGATCTTAGCTTTATTTTTTTGTGTCGGGGAGTACAGAAACTTTTGATTTTATTTATTTTTATCAAATTTTGGTAAGGCTATCCAACTAATAAGGGCTAAATTAAAACTCTATTCGAATATCATTACCGATTGAAAATCAGTACTTCGCTTTTAGTTGTTTAAGGCAAAAAAATATGGCGAATCATTGATATCTTAATATAACGTCCTATTATGCTGACATTCAACGCTTCGCTTTGAGCTATAGGTCTAAATTGCGATTAGCACAAAAATCATGTCTAAACAAATGAATACAAGGAAACAAATATTCGTGTTGGACGGGTCACAAGAGACGCATCTACTTGCTTGCAAATAAAAATGGTCAATGAAACTCACACAGAAATCTAAACTTATATATAATAGTCTTTCTTAAAACTGATCCATACCTTGAAAATCTAACTCAAGTAATTTGAAGGTAAAAAACAGAATGGTTATACAAATAAACATCAGTTCATAAGCATATGGGTAGAGCCGAATATGTTGGCATAACAAAACGAATTTACGACTCACAGGTTCAATAGATAAGCGATTTATTACTCTCGACCCGAATATTTCCGTTTCACCGTTAATCCGTTTAAAATATATGCTTATACAAATACGTTTTACGTTAGCCGCGTTCCGCGACTTTGTCTGCGTAAATAAATATTTTGTATAGTACATTTTTAGGTTTATGAATGTTCTGAAATATCTGTTCAGCGTTTTATTCACGTCAGTTCTAGTTTGAAGGAGATTTTTTCCAAAAATTAATTATATGTTATAAACTTGAAACCCTTTAGACAATACCCCTTCAATTTTTATTTTCGACTCCCCTTCAACTTATATTAATGAAATATTTATACAAATTAGATTTTAGAAAAGGATGTCCTTTTCTAAGGCTCAATTTAGTAACACCTTGCTATGTATCTATCGTACTTGGGTCAGCAGCTTAAATGTGTAAACGTAACAGACAGAGTTCCATTCATATTTTAAATATTAGTATTATTTCTATACCATTATTGTATAAATATTGGATAAATTAATGATGTAAGCATTAATAAACTTATGAACACGTGTTAAATTATGTGCATTTATTATCTGTCGACCTCATCGGTGGTTACCAGTTAGATAGTAGTAGTAGTATATTACAATTTCAAGTTCTATCACCACACCAGCTGAAAATTACGTAATTATAGCATCAATCGAATTACTTGTACAAAGATTCATTTTGATCTAACAATAATACACAGCTTGAAATTATTTCTTGTAATATTTTTTTATTATATAAATTAAGTTTTTTGATACATGTAAAGCTTGTGAAGGAGTGATGACTTATAATTTAATAAAAAATACCTAAAACAGGCTGTCAGAAATATTGAATTGAACCAAAATGGTGTTTTGAAGTGAGTGAAAATTGTATTGAAAGATTTTATTCTGATGATATTAGACGGGATATGAAGATAAATTATTCTATTGTCATCGGTCGTGAATTAGTGTGATTTACAAATCAATTTGGAAGTGTGAAAGTTGCGTTAATACATTCCGATACATAAAAGTCAAGCCAGTTGGAAAGCCAATAGAGTATCCATTATAATTTAGCACCAAGGGAAATAGTCGTTAATGGCTATTATATATATATATATATATATATATATATATATACATACATACATAAAAAACAATAATAGCGCTTCATACAGAGTCACGCGGCGTATCGCGTTATCAGTGTAGAACGCCTTTCTACAATTTCACAGAGCAATGCTAATTGTGGCACACTTTCTACTATGCCAAGCCACATGTAGACATTTGTTTGCCAAACTGACGTAATCGGCAATTTAACCGACAAACAATTATTGGAGCTATTTTGACACTAACATGTCACCTATCTCATTGTCGCTAAACAGTCAATTTCTTGATTGCCATTTCGGGGCATAACTCATATCTAATACTAGCTTTTGCTCGCGGCTTTGCTAGTGTTCATTTCGATTTTTACACCTTGGGTTACATTACTAGACTCTTAGTAAGGATCCCCATTTTTTTTTTTGAAAATATAATATAGCCTCTCTCAATAAATGTACTATCCAAAACTAAAAGAATTTTTCAAAACAGACCAGCGATTCCTGAGATTAGCGCGTTCAAACAAACATACTCTTCAGCTTTATAATATTATAATTGCGAAAGTTTGTTTGTTTATTACGGTTACTCGCCTTAACCACTTAATCGATTATAATGAATATTGTAAGAGATGGATGGTGTTTCGCTATAGCACAATTTATAACAATAGCGGAAGGGTTCCAGGAAGAGGTTAGTTTTCTTATAATATATGCAATAATATTATTTATGATTAAAGGCTGCATATGTTTTTTAAGTAATCCTAAAAGGAGTTAGAATAAAGAACTAGACGTTGTTGAAAATACAATTAATACGGACAAAGCCGCGAGGAAAAGCTAGTACTTAAATCTAGCGCTACTCATGTTTAGTTATAGTTTTGCTTCTAAATGAAAGCTTAAGGGCATAGTTTTTGGGTACAATATTATACGCTGACTACTTATTAAAGTTTTCATTAGAAAAATAATATAAATAGTTAGTTTTGAATTTGTATATTTATTGTCGTACGTATTAAACCTCTCCTTCAGGAGTGAGGTCGGTAAAAATACCAGGCGGAGTTGACGAGGTTTTAATGACTAATGCATAAATAATGTCTGCCGCCTATACGGTCCTAGCCTTGCTACTACTGTTAGTGAACATTGATGTAATAAGTATAAACCTATATGTCCCTTAAGCTATATCATATCAATAAAAACATCTAAAATATTTAAAGACCTTGTATGAGAAACATACAAATAAATCAAATTACACCAAACATTTGTAAATAAAAAAAAATGCAAAATGTTATATGCGTTTGAAATCTGATTTTGATTGAATCCGATTTCTTTTAAAGTTTAAATTATACAAAATATATAGGAAAGTTTAAACTGTCCTATATATTTTGTTCTATTTTCAAAAGTTAAAATTTACATTTCTTTATATGTAATCTTATCAACGTTATCAATTAAGATATCTAACATTAAAAAATCAGTACTGACTGTTAGATATTTTATCTTTAATCTTAACTGTCCTTAATACGTTAAATTATAATCAACTCAACACGCCCTTCCACATAAGGTATTAAATTGTACAAGGGAAAGCGAACTATCATCCAATCGAGGCAATTTAGCTGAAGAGATCTACACCGCAATCGCTTGAAATTGTACGCGTTATCGATTTCTAAGCTTAATAACTTCTCTGAGACTAATACTAAGTAATTTATAAGCTCATATAAGCTTACAAATTACTGAACATTTTTATAGTTGAAAATATACTTATGTATTTTGAAAAACGTATATTTACAAAACGTGTCTCGTTCGTGGGAAATGCTATGTGACTACCTGGCTGGTATGAGGTAGACAATTCTATGTCTTTTACGCTGTTTAAGACATATTCTGATGTCCTTGGGCATCGTACGTGGAACATCTGGAGTAAAACTGCATGAGTAGCAAACTATCACGGGATTCCTTCAAAAATAATTATCTTAACTCGTCTCGTTTATGGAATAGGAAAGCTACCTTTGAGATATACTTCAAACACTACTCATAAACAGAAGTATAAGAGCAGAATGTAGACACAAAGTCATTTTAATAAATTGGCGCGATATTTCTCAAGAAATATTGACTGATCTACAGTAAGTAAGTACCTTGATTATTTGCAAACAAACCGCAAAACTTACTCAACCGACGTTGCTTCATGTCTCGTAAGATAAACAACTTTGAATAAAGCCTGGTATTCACAAGAACACGATTTTCATTAGGAAGAAAATTGTTGTTAAAAATAACATCTTAAGCAACTATTTTCATTGCTATTAGATTTTTTATATACTGGTTCCGCTTGTATGTTAAAAATTCAAATTTCGAAATCAGGATTTTGAGATTTTTAAAACACTTCCTCATATGCCATTAAGAAGAAATTTATCATATAATCAGGCTAAGGAGACAAGGAAAATAAAATAGTCTCTAAAATATTTATATTTTTAAGATTATTTATGAAACTTATCAAAGATCCTGAAAATATAATTAAGTATTAAAAATTGTTAAATCAAAATTGAAACTATTTGTATAATTATCTATTTAAAACGTTTAAACACGACAATATTAAAAAATCTGGTAGTAATTAAATACACGCAGGTATTTTTAAGCCGGTTATAAAATTCTAATTACAAAAATTAATACAAAGATCTTTTTGACTTAAATTTAAGGTATAATATAAGTAAAGCTACACTTCAACTTCTTGTTATCAGTAATGGCATCTTCTAAAAAATCAATTTCGAATGTTAAAATCTAAAAATATATCTATACATTACATCGAGAACCAGCTTTATGACTTATGTATTGTTTTTGTAACTTATTTAGCAACGGCTGCGAACCACTCCTCAAAACGATCAAATTTTAATATCATAACCCCAACGTGATTCGCAAGACAACTATGGGAATCGATATTTTAACATCGATTACTTTGTAAACAATCGTATTATTGACGATATTATAAGGCGATTGATATCAATTACTTGTTTAGTGAAACTTTGTCCTTTTCTCATTCACTGATTTATGACAAAATATAAGAACAAATATTTTTTCTTAAATCAGTTACATTTTCATTTTTAACAAATATATAGTTTATGTTTTAAATAACAATAAAAATCGACAACGCACCGTTACAGTAATGATATGTATTGGCTGAGATCACTTATCACCCAATTATGATCATGATCATTTGTCGAGGACAAAAGACAATCAGTTCTTAAATCTGGCAAAACGGCCATGTTTAAAATAATAAAAAAAATATAAAAATTCTGTTACGAAATTCAAATAAAACATTCGAATAAGATACCAAAAAATAACTTTTTAATAACAATATAATCAACGCCTTAAAATCGTAACGACAGTTTCGACGCCACTCAATTTCCCCGTATCTAATCTAAACTTTATTATTTTTAAATCAAACGCGACTTATCAAGTGTGCATTAAATTATCTTCATTTATATCACGAATGACGTCCATATTAATCGTATTAACATATAAAAGACGTCAATAACGATTATTTTTTAAAGAAACATATAGAAATTAAATAAATACACACGGTCATCAAACATTTAACTGTAAAATTTGAAGATATTCAGCAAGTAGAAGGCGGTAGTCTATAATAACTGTTACGATAAATGTAGGTATATGTATTTATTTAAATCTGGATCCCGAACACAAAACAGAATATAGGAATTTATTCACCGATTTTTATATAGTTGTCTTAGTCTACCAATCTTTTTAATGGCATATTTCAGTTAATTTGAAATTTATAATGATAAAGGGTAATGAACAGACGTTGGTAAATCACGAATAGTTCGGAGTCTAATTCGATAAATCGATCGGCGTTCGAACTTAGCCCTTAGGCTGTGAATAAACGTTACGTTTTTAAAACTTTTATCATTGAATCGACTTTTATTTATTAAATAAACTTTGTAGTTTTGCTTGTGTATGTATCTTCGATATATACGAATAGGCATCGATTATTGCAGGTCTTCACATTACAAATAGATATAAAGCCATTTTATGATTTTTCTTATGTAGGATAAAATGGAACGTGCGTGACCCATTAGTTACTCTTAAGTAAGCTCATTGTCAACAAATTAAACTTAGAACTGTTTATAAACCTAATAGAATAAATATAGCTGATATCAACTGCTCAGTAATACAAGGTAGTTTTAACCACAAGTCTAATGTAAACCTTACTGTTTAACATTTTACCCGATATTTATCTGGCGAACAAGTTCTAAATTGTAATAATATACCAGACAATACATCGATCGAGCTGATTATGAATACTTAAGGTTAAATTAATCGGCCATTAACATATTATTATCTTTTCAATGGTTAAGCGCACGGAGACTTGTTATTATGAAAATTTTATACATGTGGTCTTTAGGATCGTTTAGTTTGCAGTTTGCAGAAAACTGTAATTTATTTATGGTAATTAAGAATTAAATTATAATTAAATTCCAACTAAATATAATATTACTGTCTTTCTCACTTCGACCCATGGCGTTGTCTTTATGCAAGCTCCTTTTAAGAAAGTACATAAGGTTGTTCATTTAAATACTTTTTACGTTTATAAAAGTTAAGCGTTCTTTCTTTCTGCATGCATTCAAATACATTATGACCTATGATAAGCATGCTCCCATTTGCTTACCCAGCGACCCAATAACCCCCATGAATGGTGGGTGTTACTAACTCCGTCACGATTCAGATCACATTATAACTGGCACGCGTATGACATGGAATTCTTGATGAGCTGCCTTTTTGCTAGTTTATAATACACTATGAAAATGATAACATGATTTTACTCATTTCTCTCAATCAACGATATGAAACGATGTCTTATAACGGAGTAAATTATAATCTGGTTCTAAAGCTCACGTTTTGACAAACAGTTTTTTCACGGAATAAATTTTGCAATTTTGGTAAGACGTCCGGTTATAGCCATTTCTAATCAAGAGTTATCAAACAAATGGTGTCTTTTACGAAAATAGGCGAAAACTAAAGAGTTCTTAATTTTTTAACTATTTTTTAAGTGAGTTTCATTTCCTTTTATTTTAATTAATAACACAAGTCGGAAATCTTTTGTTTTTTATATTCTGTCCCAGATGTTTTTTATACCTGTTTTCTTAAGGTTTTATTCTTTTATTCTAAGTCAAAATAATATCAAACAGCCTTGTTCCACGCTGAACATTGATATTACTATGCCCATAAAAAAGTGGCCATCTTGTCTCGGGTTCTTGACAATCGAATTGATAAAGTCCCATACGATCGTTGTGATTAATAATCTTCAGGGAGCTTAAATTCGCGGGAGAGATCTTTTTTGACACTTTTTGGCGCCGAAGCGACCCCCTGCAAGGAGTTATCGTGATCGAGTGATTTTGCAGCTTGTGGGACGGGGAATTTTTTAGTTTATTGAATACTCTTTGTATATAAAAGAATCGTGATTAAAATTTTATCTTGGCGATATCTTAACTTAAAAAGCGTCGGGTTATATCGTTGAGTGACTTATAATATGTATTCTGTCATATATAGTTTTTACAGGGGATATAATTGCAATAATCTCAACAAAGAAGATCAAAAAAGCCAAAATAGATTTGATATAATACATATTTATAAGACAACAATTCAAGTATCACTTCTATTTTTTTGTAACTGACGTTCGTAATTTTTAGTACGGTCCCTTTACATTTTAATCTTATGATTAAAAACATCGAAGTTAATATTTATTTATTTTAAAGCCACATAAACGTGTCAGTACACGTTTATGCCAAATTTTTAATTATTATCTTGACCGAATTTCAATTCCTGCAAAAGAACTAGTCTACCAATTTTTAGCGGTCGCAAAGTATATACTTCGCGTCTAGTAAAATATATATACACACATATATTCGAAGAAATGAATGCAATGCAATATGTGTATAATAAACATAATTCGTTTGCAGATGGCGACACTTACACAATCTTCTTGCATCGTAAATAATTTGTATCGACAAAGCCTCTTTTTGTATTCCACACTTAGTTTTATGTAAATTCTGCAGGGTCAAGTGAATCGGTGTGTTTATAAGCTGATTTTATGATATTTTGAGTGGATATCGATGGTATGTAAGATTATGTTATCAAAACGAACTGCCATTTTTAAATAAGACTTGTAATTTAAATTTAAACGACCACGTACTATATAAGTAGAATTTTACTTATTATTAAAAAATAAATAAGTAACTTACGCTGATTAATTATCAAGTATCCGAAACGATCTTCTTAAGTAATAGCTAAGAACAATTTCGATTATATTAGCATTAAAATAAAATAATCAGCATAAAAATAACACATTCCTTAAAAACCTATGATATCACCGACGGATATAAAAGAGGACAGACAGACATACGAATAGCAGGTACGATGAGCTTATAATACTCGTTTTGCGTAAGAAAATAACAAGAATGCATCGTCTAATAGATTTTCCAATTTTTACAAAATATTTCCTTTATAGCCAAATGCTACGTAACGTTTAGGGATATTTACAATATCCCTAAAATCTAAAAAACGTAAATATGAACTACATTCGAGCATCAGTTACAGGTAGGAGCTTAGTTTTCAAGGCGATAGATATTAATAATGTGATATCTATCACGTCCAATCGCCTTTTTAAAGATTATTGCAAAAATTAGGAAATTTTCCATGACATAATTAAATACGATAATTCTTATCATAATCAATATTTATTTGCCTTATATACAGTTTTAAAAAAATTAGAAATCATGAAGTTTAATAATAAAAGGCAGTAAGTAAAGAAATTAAGAGTTTCACTATGAAACTGTTTATTATTCGTCTTCAAATAAGCTTCAAGATAAAATATAGTATTATTATCCAAACTATATACTTACAAAGATTCCTTTCGGTGCGGCAATCAGATGTTTTAGTATATAGTGCATTAGTTTATACACATATTTATTAGAGAACACCGGTAAGCGGTTTTATACACGTATAAGTGAGTTAATCTTACTAGATTTACGAATTTCTTAAGCCCTTAAATTATTACAAAATAAAAATCTAGTATACAATTACGCGTTTTATATGTCCAAATCGTTACTGTAAAAACGAATGAATGAATTAATTTTTTTGTGCACTTTAAAGTCAGTCTGTATAATAATGATAATAAACTTCATCGAAACTACGTACGTACTGTGATAAAATCTTGGCGATAAGCTTAGATCAACTGTGAGATAAACGTACAAAAATAAATTATTGCAAAGAAGTCTAAATTACCTTTTGTTTAAGATTGGGACGCATGCCGTGATATTCGACTTATTTATTATGGACGATAACGCCTTAGTTTTTTTACAAAACCAAGTTCTTTGTCCCTTTATATATCTTGAAAATGAATGTTAAGTCAGAGATAAAAATAAGGGTTCCAAATATGCATGCAAAATGAACATACATAAAATCGAATATACATAATCCCTTTTTGAAGTCGGTTAAAAATTAGTAGTTTTATATAATAAGTCTAAGTAATCTACGAAACAATTGCTAGACGCGTTACTGGCCTCATTAGTACTTAGTAGTGAAAAAAATTCAAAACAAAATATATATTATTAGGAAGTACCTCATATCTTGATATGATGATATATATTTTATTCCATATCAAACTATTTTCCATATTTCATTCAAAATAGGCGTCAGTGAATCTGAAATAACACGTACATAAATTCGTATCAAAAATATATATGCTTACCTTCGTTCTATAAAGCGGATTTGAAAAGTCCCAGCCCGGAGCGACGAAAAGATACCCGCATTTTGATATCTTTCGACTGGCCTGTAATAAAATATATACATATTAATATATTTATTCAAGCGACAGTATATATATAAATTTTTAATTTAGAAAAACAATCTGGTATAAATATTACACCAATGTACCTAAGTAGAAAAATATTTTTAAAAAGGAAAAGACGCCTGTTATACGATTGATGTCTCTATCTGTTGCATTGTAAGTTTTAAAGGAATGATTTTGATGTGACTTAGTATTATTTATTATATTTAAACTGATTCTATATTAGTTTAGAAATATTCGTTGTTGTTTACGTTATGTCATCGGGGTTTACATAATATAATTTTAATAATAATATTAACGATTATTGTTAATATTATTAAAGAAATGTGGATTTTCTGCATATTGTGACGCATAAAAGAGAAGGTAAGTCACCTGATTTTAAAAGTGCAATTCTATATGGTAAATTTTATACGTCGAAGTATGAGTTGTTATTACTATATAGATTTTGTTTTTTTTTTTACTAAAAATCCCACGTGATTGAAAAAGGTCTAAAACTTTGACCTTCCAATGAATCGATTAAACAAGTCGGACACGTTTCTGCAATCGACAATCGTAAAATTAATTATAAAACAACAATCAATGCTTTGTTGATTTTTTATTATCTTGAACCGTAATTTATTACGATATGCGCTTAAATACAGGAATTTAATGTAATGTTTAATGAACTCTATTGACCTTGAAGTCAGAATGATCATATTCAAGGGCTAAATTATTTGAATGCAACGTGAGCGATGTTAAACTAACTTTTACTAGCGTCTTTGCTCGTGTTAATGTGACTTTTGAAGTTTTTTGTGGCATTTCAGAAGGTAGCTCAAAACGTATATTTGGTTATACCTACTACAATGCAAGTCTGACTAGCAGGGTCTGGCTAAAGGGGGCTAAAGCAAGATTTTAATTTTGTCACGACTAACTAACAAAGTCCCATAATCTTTGTAAATAAATTGTAAATTACTTTTTTTGGTCGCAAATTTTGGTCTCTTAAAATTTCAAGTTGGCTAAGTACGTTTTTTACATTAATAATTAAAACACTTCTCAATCATCTGCTAAAAACGTAGTAAAGCAAGGCAACAATCAATTTATATACTCGTAGTTTAGCTTATTGGTAGACGTGTAGGATATAAGTATTCCATATACAATTAGCTAACCTCATTTAAGGTGTAGTTACATTAGAATAATAAGAATGTGTCATTATCCTTGTTTTGTTATTCTACTTCTATAGTCAACCTGAAAATAAAATATACATAATAAATAAATACCTGAATTCTTTATTAAATAATTAAAAAATCGAAATATTAAATGATGGAATTCGAGAGTTAATGTTAGTTTACCAAACTATCAGTCATAAATAAGTCTTTATAATCTGTTAAAGGTGATTGAGAAAAGAACTAAACCCCGGATAAGGCAAATATAGACTATAGTGGAATCCAAACATACTCTGAAGATAATGAAACCTCCATCGAGCATACAAATGCTAACTGTAAAATGAACTTGATCGTTTTTTGCGGACAAACGGACAGGACGTCGACACTGGCATGTCATTAAATAATGAGAAATGGTTCAACAACCTGAGATTACCGCATAGATTGTTAACTTTGACCCGTGGTGTTGCTTGAGATTCATTGTCTGTCAAACATCATCAATCATTTTTTTAAGGTGATTTTGTTAGCGTCGCTTACAACTAACAAATAATGTATCTTGAGAATCAATTTTTAAATACTTCTAACAAACTTATCGAAATTAATTATTTAAGCTATATTAATAAATAAAATTGAGTTCTTCATATTAGAAAATAACAACCTTTTCTAAATGCATATGAAACGTAACTTGATGCTTATAATAGAAATGCAATTTATCGAAATTCTGCCTACCTGTATGTCTAGCAATAATAGCCGTTTTTCAAAATGACTGAACCGATTTTGACGGGACTTTCACAGACAGATAACGTATAATATAAACTTCGCATAAATTCCCAAAAGCCCATATAATTCTGTTGGTTAGTTTTACTAGAAAATATTTGAAATTGTGGGGTAAAAACCTCCATTAAAAATATTTTTATATATAATTGATGCAGGAAAACCCACAGAGCCCCGTTAGTTCAAAATAAAAATCAAGAATAACCTTTAAGCTTACCACTTCTCTATTAAGTCAAGCTGACAAAGATCCCTCATAAACATTTCAAATTTCGAATACGAATTCCTGACTACCGTCTTACCATAGAGCACGGCTTAGAGTTAAATCTGGGAGTTATTTCCCTAACAATCGTAAATTCACTGTGGACAGGCGTAAAACCATCTTGGGACTGGTGTGGTTCGGTTATTTATTTATTACCGATTCAAGTTATAGGCGTAAGTTGAAACTTTACTCAATAAAAATACCCAGCTTACAAAATATAGAGCACATAAAGAAATTCATTTAGATATTAGTGATACAAATAGTTTTTGGCATTTCTCGTGAAATATAATATAAAAATAAATTGCATTGTATTATAATAATAAAAAAACTATTTTATATACTTCGCATAAACATTTTATATCAATTTTTGTTTTTTATTTCTGAATTATTTATGTAAAGATGTTTTTAACGCCTCAAAGTTCGTTTTAATCTTTATCTCGTTATTGTGGTGCTACAACCATGTTTTTATGTATTGCTAGTATTTTATTAATATATTATGTTATTATTAAAGTATTAATGTTTATTTAATAAATTAAGAAATGTTTGATATAGTGTTTGGAAGTCAGATTTTCGAAGCTGCATAATGTCGACCGCACATTCTATATACTTATACCACAGACTATAATTTTATTCAACGTTCATTGACATAATTTATTCTCCTTAACTCCATATAAAGCTGTATTAAGATGACGTATCACTTCATCAATTATTCCTTTTTGATTTACTGTTTTTTTTGCAACATCGGGTTGATGGAAATTAATAGCCCCGGCATTAACACCTTGAAGATAATACCTGTCCGAGTACGAAAATATTTTTTCAAATCTCATATCGCTGTGTAAATGGCTTTACTTTTATTATAAATCTTATTCAATGTACGATTTAAATTGGAGTGTTATGAATACTATGGTTAATATTATTATTTTATTTTGTATATTTAAAGAATAAATAAATATTTCGGTTCTGCAAAGCATAAAAAGTTATTGTTATTTAGCCCTTCATGGTGTATGAAATTGTTCTGTTTTAACAAACAATACCTTATATAGAATTGTATATCAAAAAAAGACTACTACAAAGCAACAGTTTGCGTAAAATAAACAAACTGTGTTCAAACTGTTTAAAGTGTCAAAATGGATACATAATTCATAAAATTTTATGATTATTTTTCACACATATAACACTATTAGAATATCGAGTATTGATTTCGCGAAAGTGTAAACCATTCGATTATAAATCGATTGAAGAGGCCGTGAGAATTGGACGACTTGCACTTTCAACGACGCATGCGATCACTAAAGTTACCATAATGTTGAAATGCTATGGGATAACAAGAGCTTACTGCGTTAGGTAACTGTTTTTTTTTAACTCAGGAGGCCTTAACAAAATTTTCACTGTATGTTAATATATCTTACATAAATAATATTTTTACATATGCAGCAATTGGATTTGTTAACTGATTCGAATACATACTATAGTCTAAGCGTATATTTTAAGTCCTGAAGGTGTCGGCTTAAAGCATTTTGGCTACTTTTATTGGTAAATAAAAGTAAAATACTCGAATATTTATAAACTTTTTTGCAAAATTTAAGTAGTTATAAAACACGATTAGGTATATTGAGCAATGTATGTACTAGCTTTTAGGAACAATCTATGCAAATCGTTTGAAAGCAGACAGACATTTGATACAAAAAGTTGGTGTTGTCCTCAATAATGAAACTTGTAGTAACCTTAGTGAGCACGGGCGCCTCCAGGTTTGCGCACGAGTCGCTAGATTAATCATTTGGCTAACATGCGAGGATTTGTGAAAGTCGGAGAAATGCTCCTTCAATGAGGCAGTTACTGACAAGTGACAACGCGATATACCCACGTGCTTTTGAAACTGACCTGTGAATTCAAAGGCTAAGATTTATCTATTTTATACTCACTTTAATATCAACAGGCTGACAGTACACTCTGATCTCTAAAAATATGAGTATATTATTGAAACACAGTGATGTTAAAGTAGTGACCCACAAGATACCGCTTTTCCTAATGGACATAAATTTATTGTACAAAGACTTGAATACATATATATATATATATATATTTAATGTGTTTGTCTGGAGCTACGTAACTTCTAAACGAATGGGCCCATTTTGATGTGGTTTTTTATTAATCGAGATGGCGCTTAGAAGATTTAGAATTTATGAAATCAAGAATACCTTTCCTGCGTTGTGGCCGAGGAAGATTTATCTTTTTGCATTAGAAACAAAATTCATTCTTTTTCAACATATCATATGTACTATTTAACAAATCATATTTTCTTTAATGCAGAATAATAACTGTATTACATAATATATTTAATAATCTTTCGATTGTAGTCACGATCAATACATTTCAAGTAGATAAAAAGTCAAAGAGAATAATGGAAAAGTCAACAGACGCTTTCACATCGCGATAACAAAGTGATGTCAAGTCAGTTGAAGAATATCAACAAAGGCATAAAATATCGATTGAATCACGACTTCAATTAGTGATTTTTTTGCAAGAAATTCTATTTAAGGGACATTCAATATTTAAACTTTTGTTTTTTAATTTGTCCAAATAAGTTAGCATTTTGTTGCAAATGCTTAAGAATTATCGATCCAATTAATTAATTTGGTATATAAATAGAAGCTTCCTTGGCAAAGGCGAGGTTTTGTTGAAAAAAAAAGTTAAAGACTTGAAAATTTTGCATGGAAAACCTCGAGGGCGGAGATCTATAAATTCATATTTGTATAGATATCAATATATCCATTGTGCAGATTAATGAAAACTTACAAATGATATATTAAATTTATTATATATCCTGATACTTACTAAAACTATTATAACATTTTGGTACAAAAATAATATTATATATAATTCGATAATTCCAGATACTAAAGCGTGTTTAAATATACATTTTTAATAATAGTTAGCCTAGTTTCAGGTTTTGCTGGTGCGAATTTAATCAAAAAATGAGCCTAATGGAGGTAATGTGAGCAACGACGGGAGGCCACTTAGCTCGTCACGGCTTCGCTACCGTCACAATTATCGCATCTAGATCACTCTCGCTGAATCAAAAAGAGAACCGCGACGTAAAGAAAGAATCAGGTGCGCCCATTTCACTTTCCAATTACACGTGCTAAATGAAAATGAGCCTAAAAATAAGTGAATTACGATTCAAATTCAATCGCGACTAATAAAACGGACAATTATCAAGATTTGCACGAAAACCCTATAAAGATAATTACTGTAAGTGTCCATTTCATTTTACTAATGTTTAGAAAATTACTGTTGATAGCAGTAAAGGGCAAGTTTTGTTTATTCCGAAGTTTCTTTTTAAGTTTTAAATTATAAAGTACGAGGTGTATTAAATATATAATTCTTAAGAGTGAACCAAACTTTTTATTTTATCAAGATTTTGTAAAATTATTTGTAGTGTCACTCATTGAAAGATAAGGTATGTCATCAAAACACCTTCTTTTTCATTATATACATTCAAAATAGCCACTTTTTGAAATTTAGAAAAACAACAAAAGGTCATTAAAAAGACTTTCAAGTGCACTGATGATTTTCCTGCGCGTTAAATATTAATTTAAAATAACAACATCGATAAAATGATATTTTTTCTCTTCTATCCGATGATTTTAATACAATATTTATGATACTAAAGTTTATATGTATCATTAACCCATAGATATCGCTAATGTAAGTCCATAGATATCTCCGATGTAAGTTTTGACAAGTGACATTAAAAAACATTTAACAATAAAACTATTTAAGCTCAACTGAGGTGTAAATGTTATTAAAATGTTCGCACAAAAAATAAATGAAAGCGATTTCATACCTCAAACATCGTAAATATTTTTGTAAGGTTATCGTTTAATAGATCATAGATCAAGCAAGTTTTGCGCCGTCCGACTCACTTAATGACAGGCCATTTAGTTGTTATGTATCGATTGAGTCGTTCGGATCACATTTTGACAGTTCATTACTTTATTTCACATACAAATCGATCATTTTTAACCAAACCATATACTCTTTACGGTATTTTTGATTTCATACTTTATGTATCCTATTTAACATGACTTATAAGTTAAAATATAATTAGTCTTAAATATGTAATAAATCAAATAATTTTATATTCTTGGTCAGGCTACAAATGTGTCATATTTAACAAGAGATTCTCTAAAATGCAAATACTAGTCTTCATTGTTATCTATACCCGGGTAATATAATACCGAATCTATCGACACATCGGTACATACAGGCTTCTAAAACGGCAATCCCTTTAACTTCATCGATGATCGAGAAAAATTCAACAGGCTTGTCATAAATTATTGATCACCGTGATTTATATTCTGATTGTATTAGTAAATAAACAGTTGATTTAAGATTTAATTATTTTAATATATTGAAATTAAATAAATTACCAAGAGAATAATGCAAAAGTATACAATAGAACTCTAGGTCAGTTATCAATCAATGGAAATGTAAACAATATTGACGGCGATACGGTTGCCAACGTGTAGTACTTGTCTTAATTTATTCCTAAGTTTGACATTCAAGAAGAATGTTATATTTTGACATCTAACCTTGATGTAGATTAGTTTTTCATTTAAGGTCACCTTCCACTTGACTGATTTACAACATACATACCATGGTAAAATCGTTTAGGAGTTGATTTGTGTCTGATCTGGATGTAAATTAAAAAAATTAAATACATGCACTATATAAAAATAATCATTTACATATAGCAACAATGTTCTTGATTGTGCAATGGGTGAAATATCAAAATAGATATAAAATTTCGGATCGAAAAAATTGCCTTTTGGCTTTCAGGATTTTTGAATTTATCCAGGAAGCCATTATCAAATGTTAGGTATCGGAGATATAAAGTGACATTATACTTTTTCTGTATCTATTGAACGTCAAAACAGTTTTAAAGCTTTAAAGAACCAACGCAACAGAACAATGGCCTACTTCATGAATACATCTTGCATTTAATCTTTGCCAATTCCGCTATGTATAAACAGCGGCAAATATCTTGACAACATTTCATCGTTGTGGGGTTTAGCTGATGAATGAAAGGTTCATCTAACTTCTCTTAGATTAACCAATAATGAGCTCTAAGCTATGTCAACCTGTTTTCCACATCCTATGCAACTCGAGTTTAAAACGATCTATCAATCGAAAGTTGCCTATATATTTGCCGCACTCTACTGTATATTATCAGCATAGCTCCTAATCCATGTCATAATCAATTACTTGAATCAATTCCTTATCAATTGTTTTTGCAATAGCTACATTCCAATCAGTTTTATGGTCATGTTTACCTTCCAACTGAATTAGATCAGTTTAATTATGCATAATTATATATTAGTGCGTTTGACAGTTGATAGTAGGAGTAATTCATCAAATAAAAGCCTTGAAAGATAATTATAAGACCTGATTGTCCAACAGTTGCTCCTCTGAATCATTGTTTTAAATATTAGGTAGTGTTATGTAAGGAATCTGTAGGCACTGAAGCTTATAGAATTTATTTTTAGGTTATGTTACAATCGTGAAGCTGTGAGACGATATCTTTCAGTCTAAATTCAATTTCAGTCTGAATTCCAAAAATTTTAGTAATTTTAGTGCGTCATCTTGTTATTTCTAATCGAATTAACACGTTTTTGGGTCTGTTTTTAAAAATCTACTATACAGGTGATCAGGTATCTGTTCTCTGCTTGACTGTAATACTTTTAACTCAAAGCGAAACATACACCTAAGCTTAATCATTTGTAGTTTGGATATTATGGTTATTAAAATGTTATAAGGCTTTGTATAACATTTTACGACTTCTTTAACTATTTTTATGAAAATTTTCTCCCCGTCTTCAAATGACCAGCACCTTCTTGACTTTCGTAATCGTTAGGAGTCACTTCAGTCACTTTCTATGTCAATAGAAATTATCGTTGCTAGTGATTAATATTGAACCCTACGGTGTAGAGAAAAGATCGATATTTGAGTTACGGCGATTAATTACTGTTTTCTTTTGTCGCTTCTGTCAACTAACATTGACGTATGATTCACACGTTTCTATGTATCAATAGTTTTAGTGAGTTAAAGCTACACAACATGTTATTAAAATAAACGTATATACTAATGCAATATAAAAAATAACTTTCCATATATACAAAAAAAGTTATTTTTTTATTTAAAGTATCGGCACAAATTTCTCTCTCATTGGTATTTTTATCTAAATCTGAGTAGAGATATTTGGTTAATCATGAATGAGGCTATAAATATAAAAAAGTATCTTATAAGTTAAAAAGTATTTATCCCGTGATGTCCTTACTAATATTATATACACGAATGAGATATATGGATTACTTTATCACAATTTCAGACTTTATATCTTATTTTTAACACAAAGGATGTAATTAATAAAGATATTGTGACACGAGTAAACCAATGGGTACCGCCAGTAAATAATAATACAATGATATCTTTGTATTATTCTTAAGGCCTTGATTTTATTTAGAACATTAGAAAATTCATAGACTGAAATTGAAACGCGATTCCTATAATATGTGGTCCGTGACTCGATAGGAATTTTTATATTTCTTCTCCCGCTTTACTAGTCATTTTTTACAAGATAACCTATTTATGGCTCAAAAACATTCTTGCTGACCCTAATACATATTTATAAATTATGTTTTGACCTATTCCATTCATAACAATCTATTAAAACGTCAGATGCAATCAAACTTGGCAAGAAAATCGACAGCGTAGCGCTGACTAATGTCTAACATTTTATCATTTAAAGGTTACTCAGGTTGTGTCTAAGAGTAGGCTTAATATTTACGCCTAGAAAATATATCATGTATGCTACATTATTTTGTCAGAATCATTGATATAGAAGTATAACATGTTAATATTTTATTTTTTATGAGCAGGTTATTTATCATAGTCATAATGAAGCATTAAATATAGATTGAAAGAATATAAGTACGTGTTTCGTTTTCAAAACATAATGTTTTTATAGTTGATATCTGTTGATAATTGTACAAGGTGAAAACTTCGATATATAACAAAAATTGTTCACGAAGGTTTAGCATAGTTAAAGTTTATAAAAAGAAGAAAATAGATAAGTATTAATACAAAAAAATGTATATAATGGTTATTATTTAATAAAAAAATAAACTAATTATTGAATTACGGTCAAGTTAACTACGTTTTCGTAAGAGCTAAACAAAAAAACAATGTCAAAGATTTCATAAATTATTTTAATATAACACAGTTCACAAACGAAAATAAGAGTAACATCGGTTACATAAGACGGAATGTAAAACGTGGGATACCAGTAGCAAGTAGGTGTGACCAACAGCGTTAGGAAACAATGATTACTTTATAATCATAAGCACCTCCTGATTCTCACACGTCAGTAATCGCTTGCGCAGGATGGAAAGGGGAACTGCTATTAGGATATAAAAAGCTTTATCTCCTATTTACATCATCAGGTCAGCTATTGAATACAACATTTTTGAATTGTCACATATTTATTAAAAAGTTTTTGCAAATATATAAATAATAGCGTACCAAAAAATTCGGGTGTAATCGCGTGACACCGCCAGTTCCAGTCTTATTTATTATAATATACAACATTACAATATTTTAATGATAAAAAATTGAATTTATAAATTATAAAGTATTATGCAGAATAAAAACCTTTGTTAGGGACATTTTATGAGCTATCAATACAAGCCTTCTCAAAAGCGTTACGTTTTTCTGCGTAGATACTTTATAACTCAGAGGGTCTAAAATTTATTTATATCATTTGTATATCAAGTAAATTTCAATAGTGCTTTTCCTCTTTTTAGAAAATTATTTAAATATAGGTATATCGTTGTTATTATTTAATTAGTAATTGTTAGGGGTCGTTAGCACTTTGCTCTAAATAGACAGTGAAGCGGGCGAGAATTTTAATGGTCGCCATCTTGCGAGCTACGCAATGCGGCCTGAGTATGCGCATCTTTTTTCCGTACAAATTGTTTGCCTAAGGGTTGTCAATACATTCTTAATCTAGAAAAAATAGCAAACAGTTGGGATTTGTAGTTGAATTATCTATCATAAATACCTCAAAATATTATACCTATGAAAATAAATTTGCTATATTCAATTAAAAATGTCCAACCATTTGAACTTCTGACAAGATAATAAATAAAATTCTCTAAAATTAAACATAAAAATTTCTAATGTTTATTCAATACGGTGTTATATTATTATGGCGCAAAAATAAAAAAAAGCTTAACAGTTATTACTGGCAACCCTTATCAACACTAATTCGTCGCATTCTCACCTTTAAGTCTAGGTTGCTTCAAATTGCTAATGTACATATAAATTATTTTCTTTATAAAAACAAGCAAAGAATGGTACGTGCCATCCTATAAATATAAAAGGGACATATTTATTCCACCTGTCCAATAGACGTCGCTTCTTATTATAATAGAATTTAATTCTACCACGCAGCATCTTAAACGCACCAAGCAGAATTGCGTTTAATATGAGACTCACTTTCGAATCACTACGAAACAAAATCAAGAAAAAATGTGAAACAGTCACTAAAATGTATCGGCCCCATGCATGCAGAGGTTGCGTAAATTCTATATGCCAATCTTATACTAATAATTAATAGTTTTAAATAGTGTCTATGTTTTTCTATTCGCGTGTTTATAAATATAAATAAATTAATTTTGTACTGCGGTACCACGTGCATTAAACATATAAAAACTTCTAATATGAATCTATAACCTACCTACAAAGAAGCAGCACATAAAATTCGAAAGGCTTTATGACCTATCTCTATACCAAAATTTATAAATATTGGATAAGCTCATTTTCGTATTAATATTATAAATACCTAATTAATAATCAAACATGTTTAAAATATTGTTAATTTACGATCGAAGTTAATAATTTGTAAATGCAGTCGCTTAAAACACCTCATCTATTACGCAATAAGGTGGGAATTCAAACACTAAAAAGCTATATATTATGTAAATTGCAATATATTAGCAAGTTAACAGCTTTCACTTGGAGATGAGCCGACATTACGTAAAATAATTGAATTATTTATAGTTGTCAATGAAACTAATAGTCTCGATAACCTTCTATGTTCGAGATATCATCTTTTAGACATTATACAACCATTTCTCACCAATACACCAAATTTACATACGTATAAATAACGTTTATATGTTACATAATATTCTCAATTTGCTTAATGATTATATTTCGATTAACGACTTTTGTTAACTTCATTTAACACCAATTATATAGAGAATCCTTTAAAAGATCCTTTTACTCCTTTTGCTCATCTATATACCTGGCAATATTAAAATTTTTGATAGAAATTTATAAACAATAATAAAGTCGTATAAAGTTACACACTTTTTTCCTGGTTTCACTCATTCGTTTTAGCTATTCAGAAACTACTGAAGGACAGTTATTCGTAACTCTCGAAAAGGTTCTTAATTTGTCAATGACATTCAGAATATTATTCACCAATTCGACGAAATAAAAATATTGTGTTTTCTTCAAAACTGGTTCTAATCGAAATGGATTTCAGCCAGTCTGCGTTTACGGGTGTCTTACAATATCGATTCCAACTAGAGGCAGTTAAGGCTAAAATGTCACTTGAATGTGATCATCGCCGATTCGTGACAAATGAGTCAACGATGAATCGCTATAGATATAAATACTCGCTCCAAACAATTGGGTCAGGTTTTGGGATCAGATATACAACGCATTTAATGGCTTGTGCACTGTAAACACGCGCCAAATGTGTGCAGGCCTTTTTTATTGTCTGTGCTGCAATTAAAGTTTTTGTTATTTTAATTTGCACGGTTACTAGCGATAGAATAAATAGTAATTATTTTGAGACAAACAAAATATTTGGATTATTTAAATTAAAATTGGATTTTAAAAGAGAGACCGTTTTTTGTGATATGAAAGGTTTAAGTTTAAACCTGTTATTTGAATAAATAATACAATATAATATCAAATAGAATAGCTAGCTTTTATAATAAACACAAAATTGAGTTTATTTAAGACCACAACGTACCAAATTAAAATCAACAAATAATATATGTATGTCTTGATGTGAAGTTTCCGATAAAAGTTTGTTTTTAGAATAATAAATTTAAAATTAGTAGTATTAGCACCAAAAAACCACAAATAAAATTAAAATATAAAGCATAAACCATTACACGTTCGAACCTACTTATGCGTTACGCAGCTTCGAAAATACATTCATAATTATCTTTGGGTCAAGAAAGCAACCAGTTAACTAAGACCTTTTTATAAACAAAGCACTTACTATGTTTCTACACTTTACGACGATTTGTAGTTCTTTTTAAACTGTGCGAGTTTAAGCACGTCCATTTCAATATGGCGCCGTTTGTACATGACAGAAGTAATAGCGGGAAACAATGGCAGCCCGTTATGAATATTGAGAACTCAAGGGATAGTCTGGGCATGCTTCACTGATTTTCGCCGCATGCCCAAATAGGCATTCAACTATGAAATCACACATTGGAATGCTTTGGCCCACTCACTACTGTACGAACGATTCCTCGTCACATATTTTGACGTGTTCAAAATATGAAGTACAGTATACTTAGTACATTTAATAACGGTTTTTTAATTGCTCGACAATACAATTTGTTGTTTTGTTCTGAAGCCAAAGAAGTTTTTATACATAACACATTATGTATTTTGATGAAATCTCTGAATCATGTTTCTTTTTTTGGGTTTTGTCATTGATAGTTCTTGGTATCCGTTATTAAAATTCACAAGAAATCTAATTTCGATTGCTTAACGCCATTTATTTCTAATTGGTACTCGGTGATAATAAAGAAACAGAAAAGTAACCGATATACTGCATACAAAACCTAAACGAAATATACTATACCGACAGTATTCTGTATGGGTTCTACGAAATACAACCAACCTCCATTCCACGAAAATTGTAATAAACACATACAATTATCTTCCGTAATACCAAAGCATAAGTAGTAAATTTCCATACATGAATTTTGTTAGAGAAAGAACTCGTTAAGCCTCCTCACAAGAAAGGCTGAGATGAAAAACGTAATATGTTTTATGTAATTATAATGTTAAGTAAAGCAATTACATAAATAAATGTAATTGTTATATCTATTGTACTTTCGTACATTAAACGTGTAAAAAGCAAATGGAATATCAATTATAAACTGCGTATTTATAATTTACTTTACTTTTCGCTTATTATTAAAACGTTTTTATTAGCTTCTCTTGCAACTTGACAACCAAGAAAACATACGTGTTTAGGAATTTTGAAAATTTTCTATTTGATTGTTAATTCCTATTTGACATGAATTTTTGTATGTAGGCGTACTTATATGTAGTTCGGATTACTGAACTATAATATGATACCTAGGTTCTGATGTGATGCTGTAACAAGGAAGCGTATTTTTACGTACTTAAGTATACAGGCTACATATGTGTATATTTCACAGTTCTGCATAAAGTTTTTACACACTCCATTCACACCTTAACCGTTAATCTACTTATAAATACATCCTCGTTCACCTTCATATCCATATTTAAGATATAAAAATGATAAAATATGGAACCTTTTTTCGTTTAGACAAGTGAAAGCAGATATTTAATTGAAGTTTTCAGTATATATCTTCGGTTCTCGAGAGTCCTAATTTTGTTAACAGTGAAAGGCGTAGAGTAGAGTTTCGACTTTAGTCTATAAATTTCCGAATAATTGAATTAAAAATTAATAAGAGAGGTATCAAAACGTCATTGTCTATAATTGATGTAATATGGCAACGCGTCTGCTAGATTGTCTGATATTGCACGTGTCGCAGATCGACGACAATCGCTTATCACATGAAAACCAAATTTCACCAAGAGAGAATAATCTATAAAGAGTTATAATGTCGATCGATTTAATTACAAAAAGTATTAGCCTTGAACAGTAAAACAGAACAAACTCTTATGAATTTCACTTAAACTCGGCCAACAGCTTTTATGTTTCCATTTTATGTGAAAGGCTTCGACACATGACTGCGACAGTCTTACCTGAAACAAGCATAAATGTATTAATATTTAAACATAAAAATTTCGGATCCCTTCTTCAAAATTTCGCGCTGTCTAAAGCAAAATTTATATATAATATAAACATTACATAAAGGAACGCAGAAGGATGACGGAAATGAATTGAATTCCTTTTTGAAATCATTACAAATGAGTGTGCTGTTACTAGCGACATTGTATTAAAATTTAAAACATATCCTATGGAGAATTTACCTAAAAACGATGTGAATACAAGTTTATTTGACTCAATGCGTTATTTGTACAATATAGTTAAATAGTTATGTAGATGTTGCTTCCGGTGTTAAGAATTACTTTATGAGACACATAATTATGTAAACGTACGTAAGTTTATGCGAATATGTAAATAAAATCTGTTATGTAATCGTTCGCTTCCTTTAATAGCACTATACAGGTGTTGATTTATTGTGTTAATTTCCTGCATTACATGTTTATTTTTGCTTGACACGACTTTGTTAACTTTTAAATTTTTTAAATTTTTGTATTAGTATCAAAAGTTAATATAGATTAAGAGTGTCTTTGATTTGATTAAATATTCTATTATTTTAAATTTGATAATAAATGCATTTGAAAAATATCGCTTTGTATGACAAGAAAATTCAATAATTGAGTAGCTTGGAATTTATCTATACTAATATTATTAAGCTGAAGAGTTTGTTTGTTTGAATGCGCTAATCTCAGAAACCGCTGGTCCAATTTCAAAAATTCTTTCAGTGTTGGATAGTACATTTATTGAGGTAGGCTATATTATATTTTCAAATAAAAATATGAATTTTTACTAAAAGTCCAATAATGTAACCCAAGGTGTAAAAATCGAAATGAACGAGAGCGAAACCCCTGGCAGAAGCAAGTATAATATAAAATGCTAATGCTTAATCTGGTTTAAATAATTAATATAAAAGCTTTTAATAACCATTGAGCTGAATGCCAGCTGTTTTCATTAATACAACTCCCTAAAATTATGGAAGTTTTCACCTCCTGAGACATACCGTCCTCTTCCTCTCAATTAAATGAACCTTATATATTTTGACAACCAACGGCTGTCACTAAAAGTATTCATAAATTACTTCCACAGCCTGTAACCCAATTTAAATAATAAAAATAATGGTCTATAATGTCCCAAAGTGGGCAAGTTTTTGCGTCCAACCAGTTTGGCGTCAAAAAGCTACGTTCATTAGTGGCTATCATCATAAAGGTACATTATACAGTGGCGATGCGGCGAATAATCCTTGAGATGGGTCAGAGATTAGCCGCTTCTGACTACACCTTATATAAGTTATATAAGTCTTACCAGTGGCGAACACAATTATATTAAAAATTAAAGTTGCATCCGATAATAAATTATAAAACGTCTGAACACATTGTCGTGTATCTAAGAACATCCTGGAACAAATGAAAAAAGCATCAATGTCAGCTAATTCGTATAGGAATTATTATGCCCCAGTTACGTGAAACTTATAACATGATACATTAGCATTACTTTGAATTTATCTCTTTATATAAAAAATTATAATTAAACGCACATTTAACTTATTAATTTATCTAGATTAGTGAGAATCGTTTTATAATTGGTTGCTTGGTGTAGGAGAGAAAGAAACGCATCAAAACAGTCGCGTATAGATACTGTTTTATGTATAGTGAGATGCATAACTTGATGTGTTCATACAATTTCGTAACACGAATAATACAGCTTTGTTGACAAATCGCCACTTGGCCGGTTTTGGATTACTTTCCAGATATGCAAATACTAATGCCGTGTCTAAAGGGTGTAATTGAGATTATGTCTTGTTATTGAAGTGATATTCCGAATGTGTTTCTGCAATATTGTTACTTGAACAGTTGCTTATTTTCCATATTAAATCCTAAATAATATGTACCGATCTATATCAAATGATTTTGTTCGTAATTTCGTTAATAACGCAGATTAAAGAAATATTAATGTAATCAATACAATTGTGTTTAATCTATGTATTTACTCATATATGCATTTAGAAAAGCTTTTCTTTAATTTTAAAAATAGATATGTAATTTTATTTATGTATAGAAAAGAAGAGTCTGTTATATGTTCTTCAGCAGCAGTTCTGCGCAGGTGCAAATAAAAAATACTTTTTTATGTCTAAATAGCACTGTACATCGGAAATATTATAATACTACATTATCATAGAATGATATAATATTATGAAATAATAAGCTTTTCGTAAAATTTAAACGGGTTTAAGGAAAGGTAATAAATTTTTGCTTGCAATTTTCAATTGACATTGAAACCAGCAAACATTTCCTATTAACTGACCTATGTTTGGGAACTTTAAAAACTCAACTCAGTATTTATTTCGTACAAGTGGTTTTGCAAGGCATTGATTATTACATACATATAAATTACATGGGTTTGGTAAAAACTCAGTGGGTCACAGAACAGGTCGCTGGCATTTAGCAAGTGACACCGAGTTATATGAGCCGTTTCGAAATCATTTTTAGCGTGTTATGAACGTTTATTGGCTCCCTTTAAAGTTTTTATGAAGCCGACATATTGTTGATGTATTGATTGGTTGTGATTATTTTCTCTAGAATGTCCAAGTTTCATATCGAAGATCAATGTTTCCTTATAAACGATGTCGCAGAAATATTTCCATATCTATGTTTAAGTTTTAAAACCTACAAACAAGTGTTACACATGTGCATACTTTGCTAGACAGAGCAATTCGACTATGAAAACTTTTTTTGTCAAAAAGATCTTATAATTTACAATAAACGCGGTTATCCGCTGATGTATCCTTAAAACCCACTTGACTGAACCGGTCATAAACAATCCACCTGACACTTCTGACAGCCGTCAGTGTCAGCCTGACGTCGTTAATCCGCAACTGACAGCTGACCGATGCTCTGGCCTCCGAATGTCGGACAATGCAAACGTGGTTTTGAGGATTCACTTCCTTATATGGCAATGTCAGACTGGTTATACGAGCGTTTCCTAAACCATAAGTAAATTGTACGGGATTTATTTATGAAGACTAGAGTCAGGTATGTGTAACAGGACTACAGAATTATTTGCATTTAGTCGAAAGCGCTTAAAGTTGACTGTGAAACATAAAAAATTAAAAATCGTATAAATACTCAAAGATTAAATTTTTTTATATTATCATTGGCAGACGAGTTGAAGTTTACTTGCTGGCCGCTACGTCAGCCCACAACATTATTAATTATTCAATCATGTATTGTCGACCTATTTTTATTTGGTACAGTCGCAAACTGAAGTTGAAACTTATATTGAAAAAAAAAAATAGATATATATCTCCCACTCATCTAATAATAATCAAATAATAAAATCTTTATAGAAATTATTAAATCTATACTAATGTTATAAAGCTGAAGAGTTTGTTTGTTTGAAAAATTCATTCAGTGTTAGATAGTACAGTTATCGAGGAAGACTATACGTTATATTTATTTTCAATAAAATTATGGATCTTTACTAAAAGTTCAATAATCTATCCCAATGCAAGCAAAGCCGCTGGCAGAAGCTAATTTAATATAAACACGTTAGATCAAGCGGGACTCTAACAGGTTTAGTGATTTTCTTAATACTTTCGTAACATGTCTGAAACGTTACGTTCACATTTCCAAATTATTAATTGTCATTCTCATCAATTTTACAGTTAGATTTCTTTTAAGTTCGTGTTATAATGAGTCGTTCGTCGTTAGATTAGTCTAACGTAATTTTATTTCAAGAGAATTCTACTTATATTTCGTAAACCCTTTATTGTATTACTTAAATGCTAGTTGAGTGTAATAAAGTCCGTCGGTCGTGATGTGAGCCGTCACCTGGACACGACGACAATAAACCGACTGTACCATGATTTAATTTTCTATAACACGACTCTGTCTCCTTATTCGCTTAAATTGACGCTATGGGAGAATATGGCTCGTATTAACACATGACTCAAGTTGCAATCCAGTCTTAAGCATTGTGAAAATGTCAACACATGTCGAAAAAGCGGTTTAAACATGTCTTAAAACGAGACTCAAACTTATAACCTGTGATACAAGTAATATATAAGTGAGCATGAAGTTCATATCGTAGCCACTGACGATGCTAATTATTCAATGGTGCATAATCTTTATATATTGTGTAATTATTTTTATTTTGAATTTCAAAATATTACATGTTCAAATCTAAAGATGACGTTCTTATTTGTGAATTGAACTTTTTATTACAATGAACTTATAAAAAGGTAGACAAATTGTAATAAGCAGTAGTCGAATTCATATTGTTTTGGTATAACTATTCATATTTTTACGTTAATTTATATAATGCTATTATTATTTGCATTGAATACATTCCTTCATTATCTACTGCTTTAAGTGAAACTTTATATGGTTGTCAATATTTCTAATGTACTATCAATTTATTTACGAATAAATACAACTGTTATAGGGTTTAATATTTAAAATAAAAAACTGTTACAATACAATTTTAATTTGTTTGTTTATTGTAACTCATCTACGAAACAGCTTGACAGATAGCTAAGCTAGACTTAATAGGACTTTCACTGGTAGATAGTTAAGTTATCAGAACGTAACATTGACATGTAACCATTATCATCGTATATAGTATACAATATTTATGTGATTTTACCTACGGTGGTTTTTCATATTTGGGGAAATCACGGAACATTGCCATCATCACCAGAACATTGTATGTAACATAAAGTCAGCGCGAGTCAGTTATACGAGTTCTTGTCATAAAATATTTCATCCTTTTCACTCTTGTTTTAAGGAAATAAATTCATACGTACGCCGTTGAATACAGACTTAGGTGACTTGCACAATCCTTACAGGATCTCTCAGTGATTCATTCCGTAAAAATATTTATTTCCGCCTTTA
>JAOSYY010000007.1:4763729-4791005 GCA_025727935.1 Hebomoia glaucippe
ATATATGTAAAACTCAAACTCCTATGTGTAAATCATGGCGAATTAAATAATAACTCACGTTATCAAATTGAAGTATTTATTTGGACGATAATTTTTTAAACTGATCCATTAAAACAAGTACATTTTTAAGATTGATTATCATATTACAGAAGCGATATATAAGCATAATACCACTTCATGTTTCACCGCCTAAGCCTTATACTCCTTGAAGTAAAAATGGAATTCGTTATAGATATATCAGTGAGTCGAATCGTTAAACGAACAGGTGATCACGTCCTTGTGCGTGGGTTAGACAAATGTACATTTTATGAGCGAACTGACTAGGGCTGCCAAATGTAACTAAGTACGCGGTTAAAATTTTTACTTTTCCATATTGATACCCTTTTAATCTCCCACAAATAAAGAGGTTTTTGCGTGTGAAATTTTTGTCCCTGAATGTGTGTTTGTATGTGTAGCATCGTGGCTACTAAACTGAAGCGCCGACTTTGATGCAGTTTATTTTTTGTTTAAATGCTGACCCAATGGAGATGGATTGTTTACATATTATTTACGATGGCAACCCATGTCTGTCTCGAATGCAAAAAAAAACACATTTCCAGTACCATAAGTCAGTAATCGCCAAGCGAGCCCGCTTTGTATTCCTCTAAAAACCTCTAGTCGCATAAGAGGTAAGTGCATCTAACTCGAGCGGTTAGGCGGTTGATTTCACGCTGTCGCTGTCGTTTAGTTTCACTTCAGAGAACACTTACCTCGTTTAAGCACGGACAACAAATATTTAGAAATAAGATCTTCTATAGATGCAAATATAAGGGTAACTCGAAGAGTATCTGAAGTGTTAATGGCTTACCACTTCATTAATGTTCAAACTCCTGGTTTTAATGGTCACTGTAAATGTTGATACATTGGTAGAAACTTGCACTAGTTGATTGAAATACGAATTTTATACAGACGAAAAATGTTCATTAAAGAACATTTTAGAAACTCAGAGATAGCAAGAAAGCCGTAAAGTATACACCTCGAAGCGGAAATTATAGAACAGTTAAACTGAATTATTAAGAACTATTACAAGATATCGATTTCAAAGCATTTATCACAACAATTATCATAAACAAAAGATCTAAACGTTTAATTTTAATGGCATTGCAATAAGTCGATGCGATTTCGAGTGAGTACAGAAACCGAAGCATAAATTGAAACGGGATAGCCGACACCTCGGGCCCGTTAGCCGAAGGTATTATTGTTTATTGAAAATCAAGAATTAGTACACGACATCACAACCAAATTATAAATTAACAAGATTTTACCCTCGGGTTTCGCTCGCATTAACGTTAATTTTATTAACCAATACATCAGAAAGAATTAACGTAAAAACTAATGTTTTATTTATTTCAGGTTATTGAAATACCAAAAAAATATTGTTTAAAACAATATTTCTATAAAAATTGCAGTAAGTCGGAAAAACAGTTAACACATTTTAAAGTATATCCCTTCTACCAACCTACCATTTGAGGTTTTAGTGAAAAATGAATTCTTCAATCGTAAATGCGCCCAATTACCGCGCTGCTAAAATTCGTCATAACCTAGTCAGCAGTGTAAGCGCAAATGCGTCCCAAACAAAAGACACCAACATCTAAAAAAACATATTCACTTGTGTATTTATTATATTAGTTTGCTAATAATATTAGTTATGCTGTTTATAGATACAAAGGTAATTGTATACGCTAAGAATACAAAAATTCAATTAATTTCAAATCGTTGAAATGAAATACGTTTAAACATGCAATACAAATACAATATTTATTATATTTTCTTTTATTAAAAATATATATTATTACTCGACTACAAACAAATTGTAAAACCCTAAGTTGTGAACCCTAATACGTCTGCATGATACGCCCGTCTTGTTTAATTATTATATATTATTCATTCTAGACTATGAGCAAGTCTTAAAAATGAACTAAATCGTTGCAAATGGCAAGTTCTTTCAAAACATCATTCGCGGATGGTTTGACAGAAATCACAGGGATAATTGTACTTATTATTACTTGTGATGGCTTTATGGACACATGACTAGGCGGATCACTTGATGCGTAATACCTCAGCCAAATGACAACATTACTCAATGATATGCTGTCGCCGTATTAATGTTTATTTCGCGTATTCAGAAATTTATACACATATTTTTATCTATGACCGTGTGTTCGTGATCCTTACGGAGTCTAAATATGATTTTCAGCAATTCCTTCAACTTATTTAGTACACAAAACGTGACTTTACGAAAACTATGAATACTATACATCAATTAATTTAATAATTATTTAATAGATTAGAAGATTTAAATGCTCTATGGTAGTATCGTATCATTTGGTAAACAAAATTTAACCTCTTTTTAGTTTTTGTCTCTTAAGTCTTGTCAATATCGAGAACCCACAACACGCAAATTATAATTGTTACGAACACGAACATAACCTATGATTAAAATTCATCAAGAATAAAACTGAACGTGCAGTAATGTATGTTTGTCTATGTTGACCCCTCACGTATGATCTAACGTCGAACTGACGTGCAGAGCGCTTGCGCAGACTAATTGTCTAGACAAAATCAAAGTAACGGTGAAAACAGTAATACCTATGATGTTACCAAAATGTTTATAATCAAAATTCTGTTTGATTTAAATACTCCTGTGTGCATACTAAAATAAATACTTACTAACTCAATACTTTCTAGTATTTGGTCCGTATTAGTGACACTGTCGAATAGTGTAGTGATTGTTTGGTATTAAATATAGCGAGTTTAATGCCTAGCTGCGAATACTTTTTATAAACATCCAATAATGCAGTTTTACATTTTATCAATATTGGACTGGATCGGTTAAGGCTGTGGACACACACGCCAACTTGGAAAATGCATAGTGTCACACCTCAAAACAAGTTAATCAGTTAAAAAGAGGGTTTGCGAATATCTATCGTACAGGTAAGTCATTCATTCATTCAGATATATAATATTAAATATTAATTGGATATGGTACTTATAATAACACATTGTACATGTGACACTATCGAATTTAAACAACGATATATAAATATAAGTAGGTATAAATATTACATAATTCGGATGTTACAGAGCGGTTTGTAATTGCGTAGATATAAGGAAGTGTTTCGGAAGTAATGTTATCAAAGTAATGTGGGAATTCGCATTTCTTATCTCTTAACGTAAGATTGTTATTAAATCACCGTGTTTGAACAAAGACAATGTGATAAATTATTACATCTGGAGTTCCTAACTCTATTTTATGTGAGAAAATAAAACATAGATTTAATCTTGGCTTTTATTTCTGTACATCGATTATAAAATTGGTTTATTTTTTCTTTATGACTATTAATTGTTACAAAATGTAGGACAGAAAAATATCTTATAAACTATAAAATAGCTTATATTTTGATATTACATACAGACGCTTCAATTTTATTTAATAGTAAAGATTAATATTAATAAAAATATAAAAGTTAGCCCCGATGACTCACCACTGGGGCTTAAAAACAGGACTATTCGTTTCTCTTGCACAAATTACTGTAATATGTAATAATAAAAATTATTATCGAAACAAAAAAAAAATGTTGCATCAAAATCAGAATTTTCGTTTAAAAGCTACAATGCCACAAGCTAATATGTCGAACGCTTAACATTCGACGCCGTGCGTTGAAAGATACAGCCGCCTTGTAAGAAATTATATCTTAATTTTTGGTATAACAGCGATAACAAATTGTCAGAGTATTTCCATCGCATCATTTGTATGTAAATTCAAAGGTAGACTTCCATTTCCCTGCATTAGAGCGAGTTGAAGCGATTTGTCTAGCCAGCGCAGGCGTAGGTTCGTAATTATCGGCAATGGTGATCGATGTCGGATAATGACGGCTGGCGGGAGACACCTGATGCCGCTCATGAGATTGATACAGGGCATTTAGAGTAGTCACTTTTTATTGCGTTTAAGCAGTGAGATTTCTTAAACTAATGTAGGAAAATATTAAATGATTTCGTTATAGGAAATAAATTCCTCTCTGCAATTTAATTCAAAATGAAAACATCGTTTTGCCTCATTGCTAATTTTTTTTCTAGAAAAATACCTCATCTTCACTATAAGAATAAATATAGTGAGACCAGACAATACAGAAGGATTGACTGACGTGAAATTTCATAAGCAAATACTACAAATTTAAAAAAATATACAAATCATATTATTACATCTTAACTAAATTGAACAGTTTAGCCAATTAAAGGTATACAATAAGATTGTTAAAAATCTTGTATAATTTAGTTCTCCGTTGAATTATAAGGCTATTCTCGGCTTATAGGCTCGTTTTATCACCCGTTCAATCAATGCGATTTTAATGAAATGAATCGAGTAATCCCCATTAAATGGTGGCATTAAAGTAATCTGTTTTATTAAGCGACGAGCTCTCTGCAACTTGTTTATAATGTTTATAATTAATAGCTCAATTGGGATTTGCCATATTAAAACGTTCGTAATCATATGCATTCGTATACGATTAATAACATCATTTTTATTTCAACAGTCGAGCTGAGCTTCACTTGATGGTGGGTGATACTTCAGATACATGAAATCAATTATTCGATAATGTAGAGTCAACCTGTTTATTTTTATTTCAAACATTCGGAAATTTCTAGATTGAAGACGAAACGGGCATTACTGGAACTTAGAATGCAAATCTATGAACTGTAGTACGTTGGCCGGATAGGGTGTAAATATAACTTTAGATATCCATTGAAACTGAGTTTACCCGAGTTTTACTAGACATACGAATAGAATTATAGATACAATTTTTTTAAATAAAAACATATTAGACCGGGTGGAAATCTAACTACACACCATCGACTTTTAGCGGAGCGTGTGAGTGAGATGAAATAGAGAGGCATAGATGTACGTGGATAAATAAATCACAATAAAACGTAAACATTTCAAACAACACAAATTAAAATCGACATTCTGTTGTCGATGGGTGGCACGCTAATTGCTAGTTTCGCAAGCGATTTGCGAACAAATGTCTGTAGTCCCCCGGGCAATATTAACGCGTTGTGGGCAGATAAGGATAACAAACTAGTTAGCGCCGCTGGCGTTTCACGCATCGACTCGGCCTCTGGTATTCGTAAGAGTAATAGCTTGCGATGGCATTGATCAAATGATGGAAGATATCCCAGGTAAAATGTTTTATTTGTATTGTTTTCATAACTTGTGTTACGTATAATGAATTATTAAGCAAATTATAAAGATACCACTGTGAAATCTCTGAAGCAACTATTCTTTGTATGAAATGATGTACAGATAAATGGAGATATTCGGTGCTAAACTAAATCATATCTAAGTATAATAACAGTTACATTCAAATCTCTTTATCCCTATTATTATTCATGTCAGTAAACTGAACTTTTTTTTATAATATTAACAAGCTAATATTTATTTCACCGAGTGCCTTAGCTCCTGATCACCGGGCATTTCTGAAGATACTTATATTCAGGCATTTGATGATATATTGGCCGGGAGATACGTATAAGGTTTACTTGATGGCACACGATATACCCCAGCCACATCATACCATTTAAAACTACATTGACGCTCATTATTATTTCACGCATTCGGACATTTTTCTCGTTACCAAGAAAACAAATTATCACATAAAACAATATATGATTATACAATACGCCATAAGCGTTATAAATATGTTAAATGACAGAAATAACTGTTTTACACATAATAGTCCCTAACAATGAAACCGCTAATTACTGACCTTATTTGTGATAAAATATGATCCATGCAATACTTGATAATATCTGTTTATTATAATTAATGTACATATCATTTACATTGCATACTATACTTTATGAATACTTTGGTATGTTGTCATATAATTATGTTTTATCCTCATTAGCAATGCGACGATTTCACACGTGCGTAATTACTTAATTACTTAATATTGACTTCTATTTAATTTAAAACAATTTTTTAAAGTTAAATTTAAGGAATTATGATTAGAAAAAAACATGAATATTGCTCCCAGTAAACTATAAATGACACTGAAAGCCATATGAAATTGGTCGCGTAGTAGTATTTTAAATTATACAGGTGTACACAGTCAAAAGGCGCTAGTTGATTATATTTTGCATTATTATCGGTAAATGCTAGTTATAAATAAAACAGGAGCAGTAAATCAATAAATTGGATATCAGCGCACAATAGGCGCAGGAAATCGGTGTAAAGAATGGACACTAGTGTTGGTCCGACACTAATGATATCACCTTCCCGTTACCGGTATTTTACAGCTCTGTAGACAAGCTAAGGCTTGTGGTTCAAGTGAAGCTAGGTCTTACTTAAATATTGAAATTCGTATTTTTTGCCACTTTAGATAATTTACAATAGACAAATTTGTTACAGGAGAGTAACTTAGAATTCCTAATAATCTATGAAAAGTTACACAATATTTGCTCCTACGAAGCAGCAGCAATAGTCAAAGTATCGTGTAATTCGAGTGAAAAGTCTCTAATAAATCCAATCCTAAATGTAGCAGAAAAAATATGAAAAAAACTTGCTTTTGTATAGCTATTGTCGCTTCAAGAAATTGTGATCAGTATGCAGATAGTCCAAGTTAATGTTAATTTAATTTTAACATCTAAAATATTCATAGCAAGAATCATCTTCACATCTTGTTCTATTTATCTCAAAATAACCACTGTCAGTCACGACCTATTTATTCGCATAACAACGACATAGAATTCTGTCGTAGTGAAGGCAGCAACAATGTTGCAGTGTGACGCTACTTCATCTTTTAATATCTGTAGTAATGTGCTAGTATCCATTAATTAATGACGAAAAGGAGTACAAAATGTTACTTTTATGGTAAAGAATTTAGGAATCTATTAAAAGTATGGTAGGGAAGTGTTCTACTGTAGTCCAAGGCGTATACGATTGAGTCTTTTCCATGAAAAATAGTTATAAAACAGAGTTTAATGTTTAACAGTAAATGTATATTGCTACCAGTCTCCCGCCACTGTACTCGTTACTAGCTCTCCACTTCACACTCTAGTAGACGACAAACACTGGTCCAAGTCATAAGTGAAAGTTACAATTCTAGATACTAATTTCATTACATACAATAAATAATTCGACTCTACCTGAATAGAACCTAAAGTAGTAAAATTATTTATTTTTCATTTTGAAACATTTTTTTCCAATATCTCCAATTATATAAGGTCTTAGTCAATGAGCTACGAGAATTTTATGAATAATTACATCTATATGTTCCATATTTTAGTAATAGATGTATCTAGGACTTAGAACTGTATAGAAGAACTTCATTTCCTTTTTTACACCGCTCACTCCGCGATAAAATTAACGTCCGGTAAGTTTTTATAGCCAACAGGCAAAAAACGAGAAAATCCTTCAAAAAAAAAGCTATAAAATCGCTGTAATTTCTTACTTGTGCCATAGAGGTAAACTATGCGCTACGGTCTGATAGGCCGCGGCTTCGTGTTACACGCGAACTTTCAGTACCTCGGTATTCAGTACAAATACAATTAAATGTAATGAAATTAAAAGTGCTATTTAATTAACATACCGGTGCTGTTAAAAGATCCTTTAGAATAAAATTACTAAGACACCCAAGTTACATTTTTATAACAGTTGTAAACGTGGTGAGATTAAAACTTTGTCTTTTGAATATTTAAAAAAATAAACGCGATTCCCGCTTAGAGACGGCACACGTTTGGGCATAGTTAAGAAAACGTTCAGTGAAGTCACTGTCGAATGAAAAAATAACATCCGTTAACACAATAACACACGTTAAACTTTTAATAACCTAATACTTAAATATTAATTGGATATAATTCTCAACAGGGCCTTTTTAACAGAGCCAATCGCCAATTTACTTGACAGATCATGTTAACTTTTATATAATGATTATGATGATAGCCATTGTTCCATGTTGATATATGATGAAAGATGTTGGCCTATATATATCTTAAAATAGCTGTTTTAGTCGCTATTATTACCTAAGGGAACATACCATGCATTGCTGTGTTGGAACCTAAAACTATTCGGGCGTACGCATTGCCGAATACGAGATAATCATAGACTTTGTTTATTTCGGTATCCGGTAATTTGTTATTAGATCTAAATCTAGTAATAAATCCGCAAGACATTTTTGCCAACATACAGCCACTGTGCAATAGTAAGTAATCCAGTCGATTTCACAAGTATAACGCAACCGCACCGAACGTTGCGTGGACGCAATTATAATCACCGCGCTCCGTTATATTTTATCAGCAATGTATCTAAATTTTCGAGGAAACTGTTGTCAATTATTGTTTATTTACATGTATTGAATTGTTGGGTATTTGTAAGATCCTGGCTTCTGTGAGAACGAAAGAGATTACGTAATAGTACTGTAATTATTCGGATTCTAGAGGAATTGTCTTTTGAAAATTATTCATTAATACGCATAGTTCTCTTTATTGTATTAAGATAGTAATCTGAATTAAGTAGAAAATATACTTATATTCTTGGAAGGATTTAGTAAAATAAATAATTTTGAGAGATCCACAAGTATAAGAAAATAAGTAACAGATGCCAAATTTTGAAACATCAGCTTTCAAACGAAAATTTGTCATCAAAATCAGTCTAATGATTAAAGAGCGTTACGACGCTACAACCACGTCAAACTTATAAAATTCTATTATTGATTCGAAGGTTTAAAAGAACGTCTTTTTAAAAATCAAAAATATTCCAATTACAAATATGTAGATATCAGTAAAAGTTAGCTCTTAGACTATACAACTACCGCAAGACTCCCACGCAAATAGAAATGTTATAACGTATGTGAATTTAGTCCGAAGGTTAACCTTTATTCTCTAGGTCAAAATGCAACGAATTCCGGTCGGATTTACATCAAATAAAATTATAATTTTATGATTATACCTGCCTTTTTCTAAATTATCGTTATTATAAAATTCGTATTGTGTAAAATTTAGGTTAAAACTTTAAAGAATATTAAAATTCCTAAGAATTATTATGTTAAGTTCTGAATAAAAATATAATTTTATATTTATATGAGTGTTACATGAACAAGTATTTTTTATCTTTTTCATTTCGCACCTTCCTCCACTTAATGATTTTTTGATTGAATGTTTTAATTTATTCTATATTTTTTTTACCAACATCTAAAGATGTCCCTGCAAACAGTGGGAATATGGCCAGGTCAGGGAAGTTTTTAATGTATATCCCGTCCTGGTACTCTGAGAGCCTATTTGGCTTATCAGTCACTATAGTAGGGCAAGTCCCATATAACCGATTATCAGGCGATATGCTTCTAGTCAAAAAAGTCCTTATATACATATGGACATAATTTTTTTAATGGAAAAAGTTGTTTTGAATATATATTCAAAAACAACTTTTCCTCATGAACCGTTTTCCCGTCATGATAACCATAACAACACATAAACCTCTTATACATTACATCCATTGTTACTATATGATAAAAATAAATTGAAACGGTCGATAAAACCCGGCATCAACTCGAACGCATTCGATCACGATCGAATCGATTTCCCGCCGTCGAACGAATGATTTATTCGATTCACACATCGATTTGCCACGTAACAATCGCGCTTTAGTATGTACCGCATTTCCTTACGTGAAAATATTAAAATATTGCGAATAAACAGACCACACACAGTTTATTATACATTGAAATGTAGTCAACTATATAAAAGGTTTATATATTATAGAATTACGCCATTAGTCATGTATTTGTAACGGATCTGTTTAAGATAGTTGATACTTTAACCACAGGATTATTAAACATCTCTTATTCAGCTGATATCTTATTAAAATCGAAAAAAAAAAACAATTTCAGCCTTTGTATCCTTAAATTGACGCACGCAAAATATTGATAGGATCGGAGTAAGGAAAAATAATACACCTGCGGCATAGAATGAGGATTAATAGTTATATACTCGTGTCATAATTAATTATTCAAATAGTTTACTTTTACGAGAGGCATGTCTTAAATTTGTGATAGAATCTCAATACTTCAACAAGTTTAGGAATCTTAACTGCAATTTTTGTAATAGAACGTCAGGCAATCTATACTAAAAAATACGCTCTAATTCAAGAATTCTGACATTATTAGCTCCAAAATAACGATTACTATTATACCAAAAGTTAAATGGCATATGACAAAAATAATTAAGAACGTGTACTCACAAGTGTAGCTCATAATATAATCTTAATCAAATCACTTAATAATATTTCACAACATACCTGAAACAGAAAAATATAATTTTATTAGTTATTGTAACGTAAAAGTTATGCAATGTTACCACTAACAATAAGAAAATAAAACGTTTGATTTTCAAAGGTAATTTTACTGTGGTATACACAATTTTTAAAGTTATGGCATTGAATATAAGATGTATTTTTGTGTGCATATTTTCATGTGTGACCTTTAGTTTTGTGGTATGACCGCTAAACTGTGGTTTCAACAAAACTGAGGTGGTTTTAGTACAATTGGTTTTATTGTGTTTAAACACATAATATTTGCTACCGAATATATTATGCTTCTTACAGTTAAGCCAATTCCCTTTTGTATGCAAAACTTGATTTTAGAAATGAATTTACTTAAAATTGATGTTTAAATAGATTTAGTAATATAATACAATGATTGAATGTTAATTAATTGTACATTTCATGTGAATCTATAAAGGTAAACTCTTACAAAAAAATATTAATAATGTCATTTTTTCCGAAAAAGTAAACAACCAAGGATATGTATTATTTAATAAATACGTCTCATTATTTTTCTACAAGAATGCCAAAACTGAGATATTAATAAATATTCTTACTGTATATATAGAGAGATTAATAAAATTATTTCTAATAGAAAGTTTTCGAAAAATCGACTATCAATTCATGCCAGTAGCAAAAATGTAGTAACAAAAAACCATGTCAGCAAATAAATGGTTCTGCTGATCTGCATACGGTATTTTTATACACCATTAGTCAACCTGTGTTTAGACTTACAGTCCGTCACTTAACATATGACACGTCGAGCAATCGATCCGAGAATTCGTGAAAAAAAAACCTCAATAAAACCAGTTGTAAGTAGCGTTTTGTGCTAGTTGACTGCCAACAGTTATTTGGCTCAAAGATTTAAACGTTTACAAGCGCGTAGAAACGAGGCACAAACATCGTGTTGATAAAAATTAATGTAAACAGATTTTTTGAAAAATTTTAGACTTTTTTTATATTTTATTTAATGTAAATTAATATAACAATTCAATAGCAACATTTAATTAAAGATGTAAGATTTTTAAAGCGCGAAGCAAAAAGAGGGATGTTATCTGTTTGACGTGTATGTCTGTAGCATTGCAGCTGCGAAGCGCATGGGCAGACTTTAATGCGTTTTTCGGCTGAAAAGCTTTTTAAGCTTAAGAACGTTTTTGATGATCTGTCGTCGCGTAATAATTAAAATTTTCAAGATTATCTTTCTATAAGACAGTTAAAAGCATAATTAAATTGAGTACCAAGAATTCTTTATATTCAATCTCAGTTAATAGTAAAGATTTTGAAAACATACGAGTTGTGCTCTTTTTAGAAAAAATAACGCATTATTAAATATTCTTGTAACTTGTTTTTTTAGAACTGTCACATCGAAATATATAAATCTTTGGCGTCAAGTTTCCTCTTATTCAGAGACGAGAATTGTTTGAACTCGTTTTTACTGTTGTAGTTTACATACCTAAAACATTTTGTATCGTTTAAGATAAAAACTTGAATTTCATCTTTTATTTCAAGTATATTAGCACAGTGTATAATTTTTGCAGTGACTCAGTTCACAATTTAATTTCAAACATGTACAAAAGTTAAAAAACTAGACATATTTTTATTTCTGTGTGGATAAATAATGAAGACGAACACTGCCTATTATTTTAGGTATACCGTTACTTTATCCTTTTCTTCAATCATACAACTATTGTTTAAAACAACCAATACGTGCATAAATAGCTTCATTCACCGTTTCCAATCTCGAAACTTTTAGACATCAATTTTGTACAATAAATCAATCGATTCGCATGCAATCATAAAAAACTCGTCGTAATTCATCAAACATAACATACAACCACAGTCTTATTGTTAACAGTGGTGATATCTAAACAGTAATTGTATCAATGCATTGATAATTTTTAAGTTATTTTTACAAGTTAAACAAATTAAATGTCTGTAAATAAATTTAACTCTATATAATCATAACATTAGTAACGGAATTGTAAGTTTCATAACAGAAAATGTATAAATAAAATATAGCAAGTAAAACAACGTGACTCGAGTGTTATTTAGTTCTAGAATTTCTTTAGTCACAACATTACAACGGTTGACAATTATATATAGATAGTGTTCATTAAAATATAGACTATTTTACATATAATTGTACCTTAAAGTTGAAATTGAAGAATTTTTTAATTGTGCAATAATATTAGTCATATATATGACAAAAACATTCACTTCATCACTGTAAATTCTATATACTGTGGCTATACCCACTGACCTATTTACACGTAGATTGGGGACAAGTAATCAAGTTTTTTTAAAACCTGACTGCGCGTTCGGTTTTTACAATAAGCATAAAATTAGATATTTTTTTCTAATAAGTACTATGATAATAAAAGTCAATTCAAGGTGAATATAATTACTTTATAGTTATTTACCTTTTATAGTTATTTGTAACTCGATATTTCAAATATCCGTTTTATTTGAAGGTAATAAACATTAGTTATTAATTTGAAAATAGAATTCCGGTTTCTAAAAACACATTTCGTAAATGTCAATAATTTAATGGTGTTCAATTATTTTAACCTCTAACAATCAAAACATGAATAGATTTTTAAATATTTGTAAATGTGCACAGCCGTCCCGGCACGTTTTCGATTTTCGATTTAAACAACCAAATTTTACTAAAAGAAAGCAGATGTTAACAAGTTGTTTTATTACTCAAGGTCTTGATAAACCTAGACTATAAAAGCATTCCAAGGCTCTGCAGCTAGGTCATAAATAAGGAGGAAGCGAGTTTAAGGTCAGCATGAATTAATTCCTTTAAACCAGTTAATGTCGGAGAATTATGGCCATGATTTACCTCAAAGATATTTAACATATGGAAAAGCCTCATTCGAAAGCTTTAAAAAATTCCATTTCGCATCTAAATGATAGGATATTTAAGTAGCTTAAAAATAATAAGAAATGCTTTATCTCCTTACTCCGTCATCAGAATAGCTCTAAGACATTAAATTTTAGTATTGCAATCCGAATTACATATTCAATGTTTCAGATTAAAGTACGAACACAATACAGCGAGTAAATCGAAGATGCCATTTTATGGTATTATATTATCGAGAGATGTAACATTAATCATTCAGTTACGTCGTTTGCTTTTTATTTTTTGAATATTCAGAAAATCATAAAATGAAGTCGAATCGCGTAATTTTACCATATGGTACGCGACTTGCAAATAATTTAAATATAGTTTTTAGAAATCTCTTCCAATTTATTACTCAAATCTTTACCAAAACGACTTATGAAAATGTAATATAATCATGGTAGACTAGGAGTACACTCTCGACCGATCGGTTTAGTGCAAGGCGTTCCTACGCTAGACGTCCATCAAAGAATATGTAATAATAACTATCCACACAGATATTGTGAATCATTCAATGTACTTATGTTTATTAAGAAAATATTTTATCGGTTATCAATGACATGGTACTGACAGTGTCAGTAATTGCTGATAGATCGTATAGGTTATATGTATATTATTTGTGGTATTCAAATTCATTTCTTTTCATTTGACAAATTCAAAGATGCATTTTTTGAAAAATTCAGGCTTGCCTTTTGGTCGTAATTTAAATCCTCGTTTTATTGGACAGTTCATAGTTGGAAAAGTCGTATTCATAAATAAAAATTATATTTGTATAGTTAATGGTTTTATATTAAGGCTAAGGTATCATTTACCATCAAGTAAGCCTGATGGTCACCTATCACAATCGTTTATAGACAATATTTATTAAAAACGTATGTCAATAAAAACATCAATTATTATTATTGTTAATAATGTATATATATTCAACAATTTCTTCGTAGTAAATGATAATTTTTCATAATTATATCGATTATATAAAATTAAAATATATCTTTACAAAATTACTTTTGCACATAATAAATAGTTTAAGAATTGCAATGATTTTGACCTTCCATAACCTTATGACCTTACTGTCATAAAGATCAATTTAAGCCTTACATTGTACAATACCATGACATGTGCAAAAATATACTCACTGTGCGTTTTGATAAAAAGATCTCACAACACAGGTACATATTGACATAAACAGAACATTTAGAAGATAAACGAACCCGCGACCTTTTTCAAACCACCACAGGGACATAGATATAGATACAGCGAGTAAAAGACACAGATCATATTTATTAAAAAATATTTCAGTTATGCCCGTTGAAAATTAATCAAACGTCTAAACCAATCACAATCGGTCTGTTCAGTTAGGAACTAGGACGCGAGATAGATTTATAATAAATGTTTGCGTTGTACAAAAACAAATATCAACAACATATCCATGTCACAATAAAGTACAGTGGGTAAACGCAAGGGCACTTTTTAGTGCTGTAAGGCGAGCCGGCTCCCTTACGTATCGATGAAGGTAATTTGACACCTCAATGTAAGGCGGAAATCGATTTTTTGCCGAGGATATCATGTCACTGTAATTATGCACAAAAGGACGCTAATTATGTAATTATTATTTATTAAAACTGTTTATCTCAACGGGTTTCAACTTTATATTCTGAAGTTCATGAAAGATTTACAGTAGTATAAGAACTGACTTGTTGGTTCATTTATGTCATTACAATTTGCAACAATACATTATGTATTTATTTTGTATCCCCCGCGTAAGATCTCTTATATGTTGATTGTTGACAGTCTGTGTGTGCGTTTTATAAAATTTTCACTTGCTACTAAATTAATAAATTCCTTTCATTTCTTTTACTCCTATTAATACTTTCATTTGTAATGTTTTTCGCCTGATATTAATTAAAAAATTGTATATTATTCAATAACAACGTTGTCAATATATAATAATACACAACAACATAGAATTTATAATGACGATATTTGAAATTTCCTAAATGATTATTAAGTAGAATAGCATTTCATGAAATGTAATTATAGCAAAGAATCTTAAAAATTAATGTTAAAATTTCAAATTATTTTAAAAAAGGAACAAATCCCAAAGCTACCTTATATAAAAAAATTAGGTATAAGTTGCGTTGAGAGGTTCGTGATTCAGTTTAACATTTTGCAAATGACGCTGATTATTAAACATTAATGATAAAATTATTTTTACATTATAGTAATCAATTGTTTTCATCATCACATTTATTAAAAGTTAAATGATATTGAAGTATTAATATACAAGCTGTTTATCTAAGTGAGTATTTATATTTGATGCGCGATTTCGTTTCTAGTTCAAGGTTCTTTTAAATTTATAGCTGTGTAAATTATTATCATTATAAAAGGAGGACCACATTCCTAACGGTTTAGAGATAAAACGAAACATAATATCTCTTTCTATGTTTACTAGTTTTGTATGTTTATAATTTGCCTGTGTATTTAGGTAGATTTTTTTAATAAAATATGTTATAATCTGTGGTAGTTTTAGATTTAAATTTCATATTAATTTTTTTATAAGGCGAAAGCAAACAGATATTTATTAATCTGGTATTTTTTTAAATCATCAAATCAGTTTTTATATTTAATCTATACATGTGATTTCTTTTTTTTATTATTTTTGTATGACAATTATATACAAAATTAATAAATTATCCATGCGTTTGATTGTTTTACGTATTTATAATACTATTGTACGTTACTATTGCAGAAAACTAGCTTATTTCTTGGCTATAGTGAGTGTCATTATTATGTTTTATGTACAACATATACTGGTACTATATCCCGAAAATATCAAATACACCAATAATTTTCGTATAAAAGAAAATTCCAATAGAGATTTTGTTCACTCGAACTATGCTTAAAATCGGACAAAATTAAAGGATATGCTCCAAGTTTATAGTTAATGTTAGAACTAGCTAAAGTACTTAGCGGCATGTCACTTGTTGTAACGTCTTAGCATTCATGTTGCAAGCCCGTATCGAAACTAGCAAAATATTGTGAAAGAGGAAGTTATTGCATACCAGAGTATACTTTCAACTAAAGATGAACCTACGAGCTGTTAAAACACTGTATATATAAAATGTAGCTTTTTGAAAGAAGTTATTTTAAAAATAGAGTCAGTGGCTACCAGAATATACTTTAAAAATTATTCTGATTGAAGTCACTTTTAAGGAGCCATTGGCATTAATTAAAATGTACATATATGTATTATTTAATAATGTATTTTGTAATTTGAACTTGCCTCGTCTTTTTTCGGAATTATATAAAAGAATGGTTAAAAATTATTACAGTGAGATGACAATAAAAAAAATCTTTGCTCGTAGCTCCTAGATACAAGATTTCATTACTACACAGCAATAAAAAATATCTAAAATTTTGTTTGCATTAATGCTTACACGTACAACAAATAATATTGTATTTAAAAATACTGTGTTTCCTGTTCGCAGTATAAATTTAAACTGTATCTGAAATACTTTCATTAACAAAAAGACATCTAAGGAAAGCAACGAAACGTAAAATCCATCAAGTTGCGCGGGCGCATAACAAAATGTCCGCTAGATCTGTTGTGTATCGAAACCTGTCGCGGTAAAAAACATATTGACCCACTTCAGAGACACGAATAACTATGTATTTTACACTGTTCACTATCTAAGTACCGTTATTTCATTGTATAGAAAACGTTTAGGGCTTAATGGAAATATGAATAAGCTTTTTATGTCAATAATTTGAAATTTATTGACTTCCTGTGGGGCCTAGATTGAGGTCTGGCTGAAGTAATCATTTTATAAATTATACCTTTTTTACTCGAAGGTCTTTTTCTATGTAAAAGGTAAACGAGCATACGGTTGATTTAAAATAGGCAGACATACTATATTGACAGCCATTGAACATTTTAATATTTAAATGTAATTATTGTGATAATTAATCTGTCTATGCTTACATACTAGCCATTCTCCATCTACGAAAAGCAATCAGCCGATTTTAAGAAATTTTACTAGCTATAATTTATGAGGCGCTATGTAGGCGATTTGTCGTCAGGATATACGTAAAAGAAACGTATATTATTTTTTGTACATTTTCTGCACCGATATCACATACACGAGTTATACAAAAATGCAAAATTTAATCAAGGTCAATACACCCGGTATTGCAATTTAATTTAAACAGTGTTTTCTTGAATACATCATGACGCTGATGTGATCGATTACATTTTTATGTTCTCGGACGGCCAGTGTCAAACTTGCGGCATATACAAAGGCAAGATGGCTTGAATTATACAGCAACTGACCTGTTTAATTCAATTAAATGTCATTAATTATGACATGAATCGATTTTTAGTAATTTCTCGAGGCATTGAATAATTATTGTATAGGTTACGATGAACAACTGCCAGAGATGCTCAAAAATTCATTTTATGTCCTGCAAATTAACTTTAAAAAAATATATTTATATTTATTTGTTATCAAGGGCGAGAAACCAGATAATTCAGACAGCCGAGTAGTGTGTTTCTGCACGCATGAATTTGCTGCCATTACGCCCAACTTATGCTAAAATCTTTTGCTACGTCAATAACCTTCGTTATTTCCTTAACTTTTTAATTTTGAGAATAATATTTCCACTTTAGTATTTCAGACTCTGTTTTGTATATTTTGAGGTTGATAGATGCAATCAATTTATTAAATGACCAAATTCAAAAGTGTGTAGGCGTTATAGAATATTCATATAGACATATTTCCTAAAGAGGCAAATAAATGGCCAATTTGCTCGTTTGATTAATAATTGTATATTTATTTTGAAATGAAGAAAGTAATTTTGTTAAGGCAACGGGTTTTTTTTTAATATTTCGTAGAAATCGACGCAAAGCGAGTATATGGCATGCTGGACGATGGCTCAGCCATAGAATTAATTCATTCATTCATATTTAATTATAATATTACACTGACAATTTAAACATTTAAGTACATTTTTCCTTAGACAAATTCAAAATGCACAGTTCCTCTCAGCTTTATTATCAATAACAGACAGTTTGTAACACTGACAAAAATATTTTACTACGCCCAAAAATATATAATAATGAATAGACACGAATTGAAGTCGCAACTCTTCGACACTATCAAAATTGTACATATATCAATGAACCCATGAAACCATTTAAATACTGCTTTTTTAACCGTTAGTCACCGTTTAAGGAACTGAATTAACTTTTTATAATTGGAACTGGATAAAATGTGGGTAACTGTTAAGAATTTTTAATTACTCCTCTGTTTTAGGTGATTAGAATTTAGAAGTTAAGGCATTTGGATTATTTTTAATTACATTACAACATTTACACATTACATTCACTTCTAATGATATTTTATTAGTCTTAATTATAACTAGTACAATAAAAATGTACGTATTCCAAAACTAAGTTATTTATCAATGCGATGTTAATAAGATCCTACTTAGTTCTGAGAAGCTCGCCTAAAGCAATGCTTGTGAATGTAAGGAATATACTTTACTGTCATGTCAGTAAACTGGTGTATTCCTTAAAAAACTTCCAACATTTACATATAACATCACCCTTTCTTTGCATATCTTCGACATCTTAAAACACTGTATTCTCACACTTCCATTGAACCACAAAAGGCATGTCTTCGGTGGCGTGTAAACACACCCATGCACTCCCATACAGAGTAATTGATAAGAGTTTTTGTTCACCAGTTGCCCTCTCACCTCGTGATGAATACTTGTTGAATTATTCAAAAGACGATTAGCGAATACGTGAGTTTTTAACAGGCTTTTTCTAGCTTCAATTGTAACTAAAGAATTATGTAATGAAATCTTCGAAAGGAACTTTAATTTATTTATATTATAATTGTCGTAACTATATATACTTATAGTTAAGATAACAACATTATTTACTATCATGGCGGTAATTTAAGCATTATTTAAAAAAAAATAGGTAACCACTAACAATAAATTCATTAAAGCCTTTACAAAATTTTAAACTATAGCTATGAACAATCTTTCAATTTGTTTAGGGAGTAGGATGTTATATTCAGACGCGCACACACACATAGATCAAACACCCTTCTATCAAAAAGTCTACAGCATTTACTGTAAAAATGTGAGTTAGTAGTCATTTTAAGTAAAGTAACCTTATTAAGAACTTAACTCAGAAAAGTTCCAATCTTTCACAAAATTTTACATAAAATAAAAACCCTCCTTAACAATTTGGACAATTACAATAAATCGTTTCGAGCAATACATCACTATAGTCTCGTACAAACAAATGGGATGTTCCCACCGCCGGTCGAATCGAGAACAATACAATTACAATCGAATTAATCGATCGCTATCTGATGAAGGCGATCGCTCGGTACTTTCTCGTTTGCCGGCGATTATCGATTGGTGGATTCGATTAAACTATCTATACCGTTTACAAATATTTCGACATCAAGATATGGATCTGAGGCGTTGACTTGGAACGAGTTTAATATTAATATTAACTTTTCGCCCGCGGTTTCGTTTACGTAGCCTCAATATTTCAACATTACATTAATAGTGACGTTCATGCCTATTCCAGAATTATTTAATTAAATATTTTTGTAACTGAATTTCTATCTTTTGAATCATCGTACATATGGTTGCGAACTGTACAGAATATCAAAAAGTACTTATTACAATTATTTTGAATTAACTAAAAGATATCATAAACTATATAATTAATATCTCGAATTTCTAAAATATTCTTCGTGCGTCTTATATAGAAAGAGGATATATTTTTATCTGTTACATTGATCGTATCTTTTCTATGCCTAACTCAATTCTTGATAAAAGGCATATATATATATACTTACTATTAACTATTAGGCGATTATGTAGGAAACATTTATATGTGCTGTTAAAGATAAATCATCGAGGGACATTTCAACTTCAACAATTAACACACGTAATTAAAATTTTATATACAAAACAATATGGCGGACGTGAAGCGAACAGTTTTACGATCACAAAGTGATTTATTTGAAAGAAATCTGATGAAATGTCCATTTTATAGAGTCATTAAAAGTTTTTTGATTAATGTAACTTGACAATAAAATTACTACGCTTCTAAATATTACAAACTGTATGATTTCCAATTATCAATTATGATATAAATATAACTTTTAGGGAATTGTTTGTATGTACTTGAACATTTAAGCGCTATACGCATATTCTTGCCGCACACGTCTAAAAGACATGATTAATTTTTATATATGTATATTTTTAATAAAATATCTGTCTGCCAGATTTTTTCCCAGCGATTCGGGAGATTCGTTAGAATAAACAGACAAGCACACAGACAAAATAATTATAAAGTTTAGGAAACACCTGATTTCTAATAAAAAATTATATTTATGTTTAGATAATGTGATTAGATACTTGAGTTTATATATAGTTTTGGGTACACAATAAAGAAAAAAATTTAAGCACTCTAGATAGAACACGATCGTATACAAAAGCTATTTCATATATATAAACAAAAATAAAATTAATTTATTCATAGAGAACTAGATATAAATCTTAACATAATCTGACTTCATTAGTGATAGTAATTAGTACGGATCTAAACTGATTCAACAGTTACTATTGATGATTTCATTAAAAATTATAAATCAAAGAATTTTAACGAAGTAAACGTTTGAAATAATCAATGCATAATAACGGAGAATAAATAACTTTAAAAATATCTTTTAGTGATGCGACTTTTAAAGTAATTATTATAACACTAGCTGACCTACTCCACTTTGTATGCATAGCATAAGGTAAAAATTTTGATGACCACTAAAGTTTATAGTTCCAGCCTTAAAACTACCTAATACTTCTACGGACATTTTTAAAACTTATAAAGAGGAACAATGCCGGTGTACTTGATAATTCGGTAACTACAACCATTTACACAATTTAAGCAACGGACAATCTCAAATAAATAATAATAAACAAATTCACGGGTTAAAAATAATACTTATAAACAAAGAATGTAAAAATATTGTAGGTATATAATGTGTACATTGAAATTTATATAAGAACAGCCGCGTGTCAGTGTAAGATGGTCTGCGTAATAGCCATCAAGACTACGTATAGCGTCAGTAAAAGTAATTAAATCAATATCTCAGGTGAATATCGCGAATTTTCACCAGCGCGGGCGCTGTTGGAAAGCGAGTTTCACTTCGCACGTAACGCAAGGTTAATCGTATGATTTGTGATTTTCCATTAATTTAATACCAGGCTTGGCACGCTACGAGCCGTCTTTGGTCTAGGGTCTAGGCTAAGAAGCTAACTGGTTCGTGGCTCTACAGATGGTTATAATGTTTCAAACCTACTCGCAATATTTATTGTAATTAAAAAATATATTTCTCTTACTTGTTTACCTTTGATTATTTCATGTAAAGAATAAAATGAAATAATAGAATGTAAGATTTAATATAGTAATGCGTAAATCGATTTTTTGACATCTAGAAGAAACACCATATTTATCTTTGCATAAGAAAGCACAGGTGCATACAGCTCAACAGACCAGTAGATCTAAGAGATGCGTTGTCAGCCTTAAGAACTTAACCATATTATAAAACTTATTATTTAGCAATATTCTGCTGTCGGTCTTATTTTATTTTTATTTTAAGGTTCGGAAACGATCTTTTAATCTATGAACGGTGATACATGAGCCGAAAGAAACTTATAATTTATTAGAAGTTCCTCGCATCACATTATATCAAAGCGAGTGTCACTCATTGTAATAAAATAGTCTTTAACAGAACTTAAACGCGTTTAAGTCATGACTAGAATTGCAATGACCATTTATAATCAATTTCAGCTTGTTACAGTAACAAGTATTACATATAAACTTTATAAATTTTCCAAACAAAATTAGCCAAATAATTTACCAAATACCGTACCCCAATTCGCAAATTAATATATAGATAAGTAATAAAAAAATCAGTTCTCGAAGCGTACTCCATAATAGAAGTATACCATTTCAAATATGTTCTACGAGTATCCTCCCACTACATGCCCGTTAAACCGGTAATCATAACAATTACTGATAAACAGATCTTGTTTACCCGTGTCCAGGATGTGCTGAGGAGCCCTCGCTTCCTTTACATGTTTATTATTTATAGAACCTAATACACACTGTCATTAACTTACACCAATACACTACTGAACGAGAGTTTTTAAAGTTTTATTTTAACATCGAATATTTTTTTTTTTCAAATACAATAAAAAAGAGATGCGACATGTTTTACGTTTTAAAGAATTTCAAAGAAAGAGATTGATACACCACACCAGCCTAACCCATATAGTCAAATCTATCTTATAAATAAATTTCATCTGTCCGTGTGTTTGTCACTAAACTCCGCCAAAACGGCTAGCGCCATTGCCATGTAATATTTTGTGCGTCTCGAGCATGGTTTAGACTCACACTTTTCAACCCTCAGTGATCGATAACTATTCAAATAAATTTATTTCTCTACAATGAAATAAAAATATTTACTTCAAACACAAATCGCCACTTTAAAAAATAAACAATACATTTTTTTGAGAAAAACTCAATCTGACCAGGTTTTAGTGTCCAATAAAATTCTGTGTCTTTTTGCGATGCCTGTATTGGAATTTTACGACAATCGAGCTATTGAGTTTGGAATCAATTGCAATTTAATACCTTCGCCGGCGCCATTCGTGAGATAAAACTTCCTGAGAGGAATACGAACATATGATGAATTTAAATAGGTTTCTCTTTCAAACGATCTAAGATTGGAAGCGAATGGTTGAAGGACTTCTTTAAATCAACTAGCGAACCGGACAGACATTCTGTATGTAAGTCTTAAACACAGAAGATTTCAAAGTTGTTTAAAAAATTAAAACAGCATCTAGTGGACCAAATTGTAAATCTAAACCAATGTCGAATCAACTTGAACACAACAAAATGTGCGCAAAAAAATTCAAAAAAGCTTCTAAAGGCAACTTGCAACATCTAGGTCTGTGAAGAAAGATACAAAATATTATATTTTCCACGGTACACAAAAAACAAGGGGTTCACTCACACATTCCTACATTCAAAACCTTGCGTTATTAGATATCTACTGTGTCATATGTTCTTCTTCCATATACTCTCATTCAAGCACTCCCTCTCTTCTCTTAGTCTTTCTGCTATTAACTTTTAGATAACTCTCTTCTCTTTATGAAATGCTGTAGGCGTTAGTGGTTAACAAAGTAACATAGCTTTTGTGATTCGCGAGTTGAGCAAATAAGAAATAAACGACTCTAAGTAAACACGGTACACTGTAGGCAAACACTCTCTACGCTTTCAAGCGCAAGCCTCAACAATCCTGAATATGATTTGCGAATGTAAACAGCCTTGCTTTAACGAATATTGAATTGGGTTCGAGTTATAAATGGAAGCGATTATAAGAATACATACACTGTTTCCTTATAACAAAGGAAGCTAGTTAGATTGAATGCGATGTATACACTACAAAAATCTACTTATATATATATTATGTAGAATAATTTATATTTTTCTAGAATCAATTTACATCTTGGCTTCATCATCAGATTCGAACAAGGTGTATTGTATTGTCAATTGAAATATATACTTGTACATATACAAAGTTTCATGTCAATATTACAATTATTTAAAACGTTTGGATACAATTATTAATTCAATACAAGTGAAGATGATATATTAAAAGGCTCGATTCCACATAAACATGACGCTGGCTAAAGAGTTTAAAAACTATATTAACTATCAATATAAATACTTTTGCAACTACTTCGTAAAAAACCTCAGGCTTAATGTTTTTTTTTAATTAGGAAGTGAAGACGATTAGAAGGATTTACTCTAAAATTCCCTTAAACTAGTATTATTAAAAAAAATGTCACGATATGATCGAGGCTTGAAAATAAATATTAAGTAGGAAGTAAATAATTTTAACGATTTTATAAAACTTATGTTAAACTTATCAATACTAAAAGTTGCTTAGCTTAAGAGCTTTCAGCGTATAGGAAGTAAAATGCAGCTGTGTTCGTACTTAGCCCTTAAAGCTTCGAAAGCTTTTGATTTCCGCCGCGGCCACCCGCTTCGGGCGGGCGGACAAGTACACGAGTAAGCACGTAAGCAAACAAGCGAGTGTTAAAACAAATTGAACAAAACATTAACATTTGCGAAACGCGTAGCAACGGAAAACGCTATTAAATAGTTGATGATACCAAATGTATTCAACTACTGAATACCCAGCGCAGGTTACGTACCTGAAAAAAAAACAAAAATAATTAATATCGTAAAGCGCTTGTTTGAGATAATATTTATATTTAAAAGTAAAACAATTTTTAATACATCAATCTCTATGACATAAATTATAAGGTAAAAAAATAACATAAAAGTAAAAAGTACACATTCAGTTTAATTTTAAGTGCGTTTAGAAAATAGAATTTATTTAAATTATAATGTATAAAAAATATACAATTATCATTCCTATTTTACAAATAAAGGTAATTAAATTAATGAGTAACAATCAAAGTTCTACTATTATCTTTCCATTAAACTAAACTGGAAATATTAATGATTTTGCAAAAATTCATTAGCTGGACAGTAGATTTAACTAAAACTGGAAAAAACGTCCGGTTGGTTTTCAAAGGCTAAAAACGCTTCAGTCATTCGGAAAAAGACAACTAAAATTGTAGGTAAAATTAAACATACGACAGTATTAGAATTTTTCAAAAAAGATACTATAAATGATAATACATATATAAACATTACGGTTTATGATAGAAATATGATACGTTAGTAAAATTTTTAACGTATTTTTAAAATATGTAACGTAATAGCTACAATGTATATCTACAACATTATCGGATGGTTGACAAACCAGATCACAGATAACGATAGCCATAGTGCGACATCGAAGCTAACTTTAATAAATTAAAAACGTTACCTGAAGTCACCGTACTTTTGATAAATGATAAATGACAAGAAAAATTAATTTAAAAAATACATTCCTATTTTATTTATTTCGTACATAATCTCTATGTGATTCGATATCATTATTTATAATGCCTAAAATATTCATGGGTCGTAGGGATCTTAATTTAGATAGGAACCCGAAAATAAAAATGAAATCAAATTCTTTCCTGTTGTAAAGATATTTTTAAATAAGTTCATGTCTCTTAGTAGTAAATACACTAGATTTAATAATACAATAATAAAAAGTCTGTATTTTACAGTGGATAGGACACTGTCTACTTGTACGTAACCAATGATAAAGACACATAAAAGTGAACATTAAAAAGACAGCAATGAGTCTGTCTGTCTAATATAAAATATTTTGAATATCTACTTATATTCACAAGCTAAGCAAACAGCGTGTTGACAGTTCAAGTATCAAGATCGTTGCAGCGTGCTATGAAGTATCTATTTAAGAGTCGATGGCTGATACCGTTGCCAACTAATTAGTGTTACGTAGTGCGATTGACGGTGTAATAACTGTTATAAGTACTGATATGGTGTGGTTACATTGTTGGGACGGAAATGTATCAGGCCGTTCATAAAACAGAGCATATAAAATAAAACAAAACATAAAACTTTTTTGTACCTTAGAGGGTGTTTTTGCATTGAAAACCCCATTTGTAGTGACACGCAAAGGAAGAATTATATAAATATTAACTCATATTTTTCACCAAATTCCTAAGTAAGATTTTAAGCTGATTATTGTTGAAAATAAATAATAATTATCATAAATATTAGTAATGTCACTATTTACCCCAGATTCTTCTGGGCCCTATAGGAATATTTACTGTAGTTTAGATCTAAAATTTACCAAACAAACATTCACGTACTTATAATAAAGTAAATCAACAATTGTACATATTATAGAAACAAAATTCCATCTTCCAGATGAATGATAAAATTATATCAGAGCCAAATCTCAATTTTCATAACAAATAGATACAAAACATTAGGTATTCATTATCATCGACGGGTGTCAGATAGCGAATAGTGTACAGTAGCGCAGATCTTGATACTAGATCAGTAACCCCGAAGGTCATAGATACAATCACAGTGACAATTTAATATAATAAATGTTCTCGCAACATGCTTTTGTGCAACCTACGCGTTATCGTAAATTTAAGTTGCGTAAATCTCATTTTCCATAAATTATCTATTGTTTATATATTTTCTAATTTCTAATAATATGTTATACGCCCTTTTCAAGCAATTAACATAATTGATGGAATGTAGAGTATTGAAATAGCGATCGAGTCATGAATCACGATTCTTAAACAGAGTGATCGTCAAATACCCAATGCGTTTCGCTCTCAGGCTATGTATATTAGAAGGTTCAAAATACAAAATGCAGGTCAACACTGTATTATTAATTACGCTATAATAGCTGTGGATCATAGTATTAATAAAGCCTAATCTTTTGTTCATCTGTGAATAGTTCATAAAATTCTGTTCAAGAAATATATATATTTTATGCGACAGGAAGGCAAACGAGCATACAGTTGATTTACATTAAGCAATTTCTGTCGCCCATGGACACCCCCAAGATCAGTGGATCTAGAAGACGCGTTGCTAACCTTAAGGCCTTATTTTATTTTTATTTCGAGTATTCGGAAATTTATAGACTGAAATCGAAACGCGCATAGCAATTCACGAATTTTCCATCTATGAAGGTGGTACGTGACCCGGTCGGAATTTATTAATTACTAGGAATTCATCCTACCACATTAAATACCCGAAATGCCTGCGTTTTTGCATCGCAGTTAATTTACGCAAACGCTATGCTTCAGACCCCTCTCTATCTCTATATTCGCTCTATATTTTATATATATATATATATATATAAAATATATAAAAATCTCGTGTCACGGTCTTCGAACTTGAACTCCTCCGAAACGGCTCGACCGAACCTTATGAAAATTTATATAGTTATTCAGTAGGCCTGAGAAT
>JAOSYY010000007.1:4794432-4816554 GCA_025727935.1 Hebomoia glaucippe
GTCATATTTAATCACCTGAATTAATATTCAAGTTAGTTTTATATTACTAGATATATTATAAGCTATGAGAATAAAGTAATATTTACGCTCACACTTCACTAAATAATAAGAATAGATACATGATATAATCACATCTTGGCGCCTATCTATACATGCGTAACTATCATAGGCGCTTACACAATATTACTCTATGATATCAACGTTATACAATAATTGCGTTAATGCTTACATCGATAATTAAATTATCTTGCGTGTAATAACGGAATAGTTTCCTATTGCGTTTATGAAAGTATGAACAAGGCAATCTAGTAATTGCTACGAGTATTAATTCCAATACATAACACATAATAGGAGTGAAAATGTAGAATTTAGAACAGGATAATAAAGATCAATGAGTTAAGAAAGAGATAACACACAAAATAATCCTTTAAAAATATGTTACGATGTACCAATTAAGTTTTGGTATACTGTGTAAGTTACTCTACAGTAAGGAGAGTGATTACTCATTAAACCTCTCCCCCCATCGGCCACTGTCAATTTAATCAGGTGATAATTAGCTATTTGAGATTTAAAAAAAGCTTTTATTTATAAATTGACATTGTAACATGTCTTGGGACGAAAACGATTAACACTACCCGAAAACGATAATGCGCTTAATAATTATCATTTTTTAAATATAAGTATAGTTTGTATGTATAGCAAAGAATTTGGTTCCAGCTATGCTCAAAGACTAAGAAATGGAAAAGCAATGCTAGTGGAGTCATTAGAGCAAGTGATTATAATGGATGACCACCTACAACAAGGAATTCTTAATTTATTGCTCTCTAACTAAAAATACATTTTAGCCGCATAGTTGAGTAGAAAAACAACTTATGCAGTGCCGGACGCCTACCCCGCTATATAAGTCGCGAAGAGCCAACTGGCATCTAACGGCATAGGTGACCTTCTATTAATTACCGTTCAGGACCGGACTCCTTCCTTGACCACGCTTTCCATAACAGTAGCGACAGTTTTTCTGAAGAGAAGTGTAACAAACTTTAAATGATAGGATACTGGGCATTTCATTTCTTTTCTTTCGCATAGTTTATGAGATGGAAAGTGCTTTATTGTCAAGGCATTCCGCCTTGAAGAGCCTCATATTCTTTTTTTGTCAGAAAAATAGACCGAGGTTGGCTTGACTTGGCTAGTTTGATATTTCATAAAGCAATATGTTATTGAGCGAAAGAAAGCAAAATTATAGGCAACAATTGGCTGACTCAGTAACTTCAAAATTTATTTCAAGTTTCTTTACTGGTTTCCAATCACAATTCATATTTATAATTTGAAAATATATTTAAAATTCAATTAGTAAATAAGTCGGTAAAGCTCAAAGAACACCATTTTATTCCACCATTAAAAGAAAATTACTGAAAAGGCACACGATTTTTAAATACCACATTGTTTTGTCTAAACGCAGCTGGCGAACTGTCCGCTCTCAAATACATAACTATTTGTATTCATAGACTAGGAGACGACCGTTATCTTATTTATGTGGTCATCTACGAGAAAAATCCAGCTGCTGTTAGAAGCATATAACATAAAATCAAAGCTAATAACTGTCACCATTAAGGAGGCATGTCTCTTTCACTTCCGGTGATCCTTAGCGTCCTTATTTCGATGTAAAGTGTCTTAGATAATTTAAGACGATGTCTCAGAAACTGGAATTTAGAGTGCTTATAACATTAAGGACTTTAATTAATCGTTAATAACATTAATTCTATCTTACTATTACAAGTTACAATGATAAACTTGCATTTTAAAGAGGCTGATACTTTGTTTACTGCGAATTTAAGTACTTAATTGAGGTTTTTTTTTCTCTTTCATATTAACTTAATTCGTTTCATTTGTCAAATATAAATAGAAGTTAGTTTTTATGCGCTTTTGTGAGCTTAATTTGTTATCCAATCAGCAAGCAACGTCATCCAATCTCGGAAGGTAATTTTAACCTTCTTTTAAGGTTCGTATCGTTAAAAGTTCGTATCGTTATATCGTTTAGTAGGGATTAGAATGGAAAAATTACTAAAACGTACTCTGGTATTTTTAAGTACCTACACATAATTTAATTACAAAACCGTATAACATTTAGCAACCCTTGCACTATATTTTCTTTTATTCAGAAGTCGAGTTATTTCGAAAGTCAGCATTTGCATGGTCAACAATGGCCTGCAATTACTCGCAATTAGCTGTTGGATTTAATTTATAGCTTAGTAATGGTGCGTCAGCCTCCTGAGAGCTAGATTTTGTATTTATTTTAACACTAGCTAATACTTTGCAAGTTTTAGGATTATACCTATTTATTTATTTTTATTTTATCGAATTTGATCCATATAGGAGGTTGAAAATATAAAAGTAATGCATTGAGTATGTACTATTACTTACATATTGCATTGGCTTGGGCCCAGTCAACCCCCAATAAAGAATACACCTATGTACCTATCAACTGCGTACTATTATTTTTCTTTATTTATTGTAATTACCTACCGATATATATATAAAGGCACTTAACGCTGTCTGTATAGAATATATTCTAATTGCTTGTTATGACGAATTTTTATTTAACTTTTCATACCTTTAAAAGGTAATGTTTATTTTACAACGTCTAGTGCATACTCGCGTAATGATTTCGTTGAAAGCCGGTTACAGTGATGCCATAAGGCGTAATTAACTTGGTAATGTTTCATAATTTTTCCGTAACTTGAACGATTCTAGTGATTTAGTCACTAAGCTTGGAGTTTTTTGCACGCATTACGGAACCCTATATGTGGGTTAAAAGGTTTTATAGACGCCGTTGCATATTGAGTAAATATGTGTAAGGGATCTTTAGCGTTGTAGTTTAGTTTGTACCTACATAATTTCGTTTTAAAATAAGACGAATTTGTTATTTGTATTTTCGAGCATTATATATCATTAATATAAAAGAGCAAGGAAATTTAAATATGTTATTTTAGTATGAAAGTATTATTACGTATGTTGTCATGATCTCCAGTATGTCTTTCGACATGTCATCATTTACGATCATTTACGACATGTTATTATTTGACTAATATACAAGCGTTCTAGCTGCACATTATTTACCGATTAATCTAATTAATTTACTTAATTCTCAGCCAAAAATGAGAACCAGACACAACGCACTGCCATTATGATAATATTTTTCTATTCGGCATAAACGCAACGTCTTGTTTTGATTTTAAATGCGATAAAGGTACTATGTCCATTGTTCTTTTATTTAAAAAATGTAAATAACGTTGCAATTTATCTTCGTACCTATTCAATTGTTTCCAACTCTTAAATATCTGCTAATTAAAAAGTAATTTTGTGAGTATACACTGTCCTACTTTTCAAAACCTCAATTATTACTTGAATTATGTTGATTTTGTACATAAAAATATTTTTATACGTTTTTATGTGCTGTACTTATAAATAACAGTGTTATGAAATCTCAAAAGTCCATTTATCTGCGAATTGCCACATCGTAAAGAACTTATATAAATTTTTAATTTGGCATCTAGGAAGTGAAGGACCTTATGATGGAAACTGGTCAGTGTGTTTTGTAAACTAACATCATATTGGCTATTTATAAAATATAGAACTCCCATTATTTTTGTCTGTATAATCTTTAAAAATGAAATGTAAATTTCAGTTCGTTGTAATGCAATAATGGAAGTAAAAATACCACCCTTTAAAATATTTAAACAAATCTCAAGACCAGTTAGCGATCATTATAATTACATATACTTAGTCAACAGTATAATATTTTACGATCACAGATAATATATGTATTGCGACATAAGCAACAGATTATGTAACTAGCAAGTTGTAAGATCGTTCGACATCAGTTACAAATGAATTACTAAATAAGATTGACATAATTTTATCAAGATTACAGTAAGAATAAGCTGTAAAAACAGTATAGATGGCCTTGTAAGTAAACTTGGGTTAAGTAATTGCTCTGCCTAAATAACCGTAAGCAACTACCAGGCTTCAACGGTGCGTAATGAGCTTTTTATTTTTATTAATTGAATAAACAAAAATTTATAGACAAAAATCGACAGTGCCTTCTACACGATACTTTTTAGATTTGGAGAAATTTTTATTTCCTTCCTACTGGTTCTATGCAGAAAATTGATTAAGTAAATAATGATTAGTTTAGAAAATATATCAAACACATAAAATTTAAGTGGCTAAATACCATCATTTTTTTAAATGCATATGAAAGTATAGGTATTTAAAACAGAAACACAATTGCTAAAACTTTCGGCTGTCTGTTTTAGTTAATGCGCGAAACATATCAACCAATTGAAACTCGATTTTCACTGATGTAATGTTTTATGAGGAGTAACTAACAGTACAAAATTTCTAAAGCCTATATTGCTATCATCATCGAGTATCTTTAAATTCAAACCAGGGTGCCAGTTCGTTTGAAACTGGATTTTTTGGCAATAAAATGTAATTAAATAAATAATCACTTTAAACGATGTACACAGTTATATACATGAAAAAATACAACTCTTTGATAAATGTTTCATAGGAATTTCCAGAAAGAAAATGTCAAAGGTAATATAAATTACTTTATTTAAAGATCTTCATGAGTTGAGCAAGCAGCACAGTAATACTAGTTACTAATTTACCAAAGTTCATTGTATGTCTGGACGTCTGATTTAATAGTCTAGTCGGCATAAATCTAAATCCGTCCGTCTGGGGAGCTTTATCCTATTTGCTTTTCCACAAGATTTATTATGAGCGGTTTAAAATTTTGCATTCTGTACGAGTACATTGACAAAAAAATAAATGTATTTTCAATTGACTTGGAAAATCATTGATTTTTATTTAAAATGTCAATATTTGCTTAAAAAATTAACAATTCTAAAAACAATTTCGAAATACTTAAAAATTTCTCATGAATATTTAGCAAACGGACATAATTAAAAATACTTAATTTGTATTTCTATTATGAGGTATCAACGTACGTACTTCATATGAATTTCTTAATTGAAAAGCTGTTTTTTTGATAATACAAACTGCCACCTCAGGTTTCTACATATATAATCAAACAGGATTTTTTTGCTTTATAAATAACTCCTTATACAAAACGGAAAAAGTCACAGACATGATATAATATTAGAATTAATTTATTTTATGGTGATTATCTCTAAATATATCAAATTTCATACCCAAAATAACGTTATTAAATTTTATAAAATGTTTAATTCATTATTTATAAGAAGCTTATTTAAAATTAGTTTTCATCCGCGCCAAGTTATATTTTGATGCTTGTCAAATGACGCATTTATTAAGTTGCGTATATAATGTATTCGTTAACGTCAGGCGTAGACTTTCCCTTTTTTATAAAAAGAAGGAGGATATAAGGTAGACGTGTTTCTAAGTTCGTTTTAGGAATATTATTCCTAATCCAATGAACACATTTTGATAGATTTCTTTTTTAATTTAATAAGTCACTCAATTCAGTGAAATTTGTTTGTTTTTTCAGATGTTTTAATGTGCGCGTTACATTTTTTAAAGCAAAAAAGGACTTTTATATAAAACCAAAATTTTATATTCCTTTCGTATTTTTGACATCTATCCGGGGGTAAATTATTTATATATAGAAAATTTTCCTAGTATTATATAAGGGCACTTTTTACCATCCAGAGATGCGATGAGGTTCACTTGATGGTAGGTGATTTGATATGATATGACGATAATAATTAAATGAGGTCCTGCTGACTATACTTTAAATAAGTCATTTTTATTGGAGCAAGCAGATATTCAACTACTGAATCGATAAACGGTGACCAAGTACCCGGTATTGTTAGCCATATACGCGTCTTACAAATATGCTAAAAAACACTACACATAAATAAAAAAAAGTAATTTAATTCAGGATTAGTTTATTCCTTTCCTAGTAAGTATCTGTGACAAACGTGTGAACTACGTCAACGTGAACAAGTCCTAACAGTAATAAATAAGTGATAATAAAAGTACAATATACTGAGAATTTGTTTACGATCAACTATCAAGTCTCGGTGAGGCATTAAATAAATATTACTTTGAGGCTCGATTTATTCAGATTTTTTGGAAGTATTAATACGCATCCTAGTAATGGTTTGAGCACCATAATACTTATTCTTTATATTAACGTCTAAAAAGTATTTATTGCGAACACTACGTTCACATTAGATACATAATTTAAAAAGAGTTCATACTATCCGCTATCAACTCCTATATTCGATATTTAAATTGTAATTTTTAGATTTGTTGTTTAAGATTTGCTTTTCTTGGAATTCATAAGGAAAAGTTCTGGACAATTTGCTTCTAAAATAAAGCCAATGAATTAACGCAAATTTGATATTCTTCACGCTACAATGTTGCTTTCTTACCTTATTTGTTATGTTTAAACTTGCAAAGATTTAATAACGTACTTTATGAAAAAAACTATTACATACGCTTTAGCTTCATGCTACATCATCAGATCACCTCTAATATACCAAAATGTTATATTATTTGTCATTCAAACAATATATACACACAAAAAACATTTCCATACAACGATCATATTAAACGGTTCGTTACACGTTAAGCTGAATAAGTATTTTTATAAAGTAAGCCAAATATTTTTTATCTCATAGAGTAATAGAGAGAATTTGTGTTAATGAAAACCAGATGCATCATGCACACAGACAGTTCCATTTAAAATTTCGATTTAACCGCAAGCAAAGCTAGCAAACTAACCTATAAATACTTGAATACGAAAAGTAAACAACAAAATGTGATCAAAGTGACAAGCGCTGGCATGCGCACAACTTATTTCGGTAAACGGGTCGGTTCGACGACCGGCGTCGCGGCGTCTAATAATACGGATGCATCGCAGGTGTAAGGGTGCTGCTAGGGTTGCCACAAATGCGAATATTTTGGTTGCTGTCTAAAACATCTCTTTACTGGATACGAGGAATTGTTGGCCGTAGTTGCCTTTGCAACTAACTAACGCATGCCATGTGTAGCTAGATCAAGGACGCCCCGGGATTTCCCGAACTCGGCTTAGGCTGCCGCGTCAAGAAAAAGCGCATGAGGAGTGGCATACGTATGTATTAGGGGTAACTTTACTAATAGTGATTTCTACATCAATTTCAGGATATATACAAAAATCACGTGTCAAACTATAATACAAAGTTCATTCATCAAATTTATCATATATGAAATATGCGTTTGTGGAATCTATAATAATAATACGCCTACTTTTTCGTGGTTCTAAGGCATTTCAATCAAACTTCTATAATATAAACTAATAAGTTTAGAATTTAATAATGTTATGTTGAATATGTCTTGTAGTATCTGTGTTCCAGCCCTAAGAGTTATACAAAGAAAATTTAATAAATCAGTTCTGGCAACCCTTGCTGCGACTTGCGACTGAAGTTCGGCACAAATAGACATGTGATATTAGACGATGCCGACATTTAATTGGAACTTAAAACTTTTGGGAACGCTTTAGCGTCTTAATTAACGAAAAGGTTTCATTAACTCTCATTTGAATTTTAATTAGAAGAAATATATAGAGTTGATACAATTGTGATTTAAGTAAATTTGAATATTGAAAAATTTAATCATAATTTGAAGTAATTCAGATTTTTTATGGCATCGACGATGTACCCTTATATCCGCTGATGATGGTAATTCCATTTAACGTTTGCAAGTTAAACCGAATTTTACTTTGAGGAAAATGAGTTTTTACATTCTATTATGGAATTAATGAATAAATGCAAACATTTCAATATACAAATTAACGAGATAAGTTTAAACTACTACTACTTAGGTAGCAAGTATTTATTCAAACTATCTTCAAATGTTTATACGAAAAGTAAATAATATTAAGAAAGTGAAAAAAATATATAGTCAAGAATAAAGATATCGTTTTATAACCATTTTTTGTGATATGTGCTATATTTAAAGCCTTTTTAGCTTAGAAAATATATCCGACAAACATTATGGATAAAACCACACGATTATTTGATAAACATACTGAGTATATAAGAGCATACATAGCAGATTCACTTTTATGTAGATTATATGTCGGCAAGTTTAAAATACCAATAAACAGCCTTCAATATAACCTTATCGATAACGATTCGCTGTGATCATAAAAATATTTTTTAATATAAAATTAACATACATATTAACATAATATACAGAAGAAGCGCGTAGCTTGTATATATTTGTATGCAGATGAGCGTACGGAACTATTTATAACCCTGTTAAATTTAAACAAAACTATACGTTTCTGTGTTCTATGGGAACGTGTCTGCTATCTAGATATATATCTATGTTAATCGAAAACTTTGTGCCCCGTTTTCAGTAATATAGCAAGAGAGTGAAATTTGATAAAGAATACAATTATACACAAAAATGTATGTCATTATGTAATACTAGCTTCTGCCATCGGCTTCGCTCACGTTCTATTCGATTTTTACACATTGGGTAACATTATTGGCCTTTTAGTAAGGATCCCTATTTTTTGAAAATATAATATAGCCCATAACCTTACTCGATAAATGTACTATACAAGACTGAAAGAATTTTTCAAATCGGACCAGCGGTTCCTGGGATTAGCACGTTCAAATAAACAAACTCTTCAGCTTTATAATATTATTATAAATACACGATAAATTGTCTAAAAAATAAGAATAAAATTTTTACCACATCTTTATATGCAATAGCCGAAGATAACAAAGACCTTTTTACTTTGTATTTTGCAACAATTTTCTTTTTTTTTCTTTTAGTGAGACGTTGACGAGTTCTACTGCTATCAATAGAAATAGGTAGTCTTTTCCTAAATTTCAAAAAGTCGCTTTAATTATAAATCATAAAGAAAGAAACATGTAAATTTTTGAGAGAAATATAGAAACATTATATGTTCGCTTCACTATTTAAGTAATAAATACTGATTATAGGCCACTAAAATTAGTCTATACACATAAAGCTAAAACATGAATTCTTCCTAATCATATTATCTTTAAAAAAAATCTTTTGAAATCTCGTATAAGTGGAATTAATTAAAAAAAAGATTATTATAATAAACTGCACGAATGAATGTATGTTACTCATAAGCAAACTAAAATAATGAAATTAAGAAAGATGGTAGAATTTTTTCCACTTGCAAATACATTTTTGCTGAGGCGCAAGTAGTACCTCGTCTAAGAAGTCTAAAAAATATAAAAAGAAAAGTTGAATATATCTGATAATTAATATATTTGAACCTGAATGACTAAACGATGTTAACACATATTAATGTGTTATGTGTATTTTTACCGCTGTAACTTTTACCAGTGAAAAGGAAACCTAGTATAATTTATGTAGCGAATCAGAACAACCTACGAAGTGCCCATAAAATACTAGAGGAAACCGCAATAAAAATTCTTTATGCCTATAACTTAATGACTCGACATTAACATATATCTATTGACTATTTAATAATCGTAAATATTAATAACTGAAATATATTTCATAAGTGTGCGTCAAACATGAATTATAACTATTGTGAAAACGTACCTTCGCTGCAGGCGTTGTGGGCTTATCAATAATTAAAATTTAATATTGGAATTTCAAATATGCATAAATAAATCCATAATAATACTGTAATTGACAAAATAATCTTGTTTTAAATTGTTGTACGAGATTAGGTGAAATTTGATATTAAAATAATTTGAGACCGGAGGAAGGACATACTTTAGAAAATTTCTACTTAAAGACAGTCGCGTACACAAGATTGTTTAAAATATGTAAAGTATGGGGAATTTTAAATTCATGTTTTGTAAACATTTCTAAATTTTAAAAACTGTCAAAGGTTAACTTTGGAACTTTAGATGACTTCCTATAAATATATTACTGTTGTCTATTAAAGTGACAGCGCCACCACCTACAACATAATAATTTTAAATTATATCGACTCAACCAAAATTGGTATGAAACTATAAAAATGAATAGCAATATCGAAAGTGAACGCCAGCACCTGCGCAGACGCCGACGCGGACGTGACCGGTCGGCGTCTTTTTTGCCGGGTCACTGTAACACTGCCGGTGGTACCGTTACCATCTACTTACAACTAAATTATACATGTTTTGCCAATATAGATCCAAGGGAATATTTTGATATACAATGTAATGGATTAAGTATGTTATTGGCATTTATTTATTGACCAATGGAATGGCGCGACTTCAAAACAATCTGTGGCTTGTTACATACATAACTACATAAGTATCCGGACGAATCATTAAAACAACTAAACAGATTATCATGAATAGCAATTTAGATAATTCCATTTTATAAACAACATTTATTAAAATCGGGTTCATTTGTTCGGGAGCTACAATGCCATATATCTACAAACACTAAATTTGTAACACCCATGTCTGCGTCGGTGTTTAAAACATAAACGCGCCTAAAGCCAGATATATTAAGTGATGTAATAGCTCTGTGTTGGAAATATCTTATTGTTTTTATTCTGTGGGAATGATTTGTGTAATAAACAGATATCATTAAATGTGAGTCATCGACTCCCGCGCTTTCGTTCCAATTTCAAAATCAATGCCATGTGACCATGCAACGTATTCCGAAAAAACGAAATATAACTCTGTTTAAAAAGCCAAAACGTCCCCGTTAAAGCCACAAACATGATTGAGTAATATTACATGAATTATTTACGATGTGGTAACTTCTCGGACGGCCTTTTTAGGCGTTTCGCGGCGGGACCGTTTTCAGTTTGAAAGATATACGAGTTGAAACAGAATATTTACTTTTGAACAGGAATTTTAAAACTCCGAACTTTTGGATAAATGCGCGAGTTGTCAAACCATACTTGATATTGGTATGCAATAAAATAAAACTCGTCGTTGCGGGGTTTTTTTGCAATAAGGCACTTTATATTTTCAAAAAGATGTGTTAAATATTTATATACTAAAGTAACGTTTGGATAAATTTAAATTTGTACAACGAGGTTGGTTGTAACGGACAACGATATTTTCAAATCAATACAATACAAAATGAATGAACAATAAAGTTGTTAAATGACATTAATACTAAGATAAGCGGAGTCTCTAGCTGTCAACTATAACCTATAAAGTATTATATCGTGACGCAGTTTCTAATAAAATCTATCGGCCGCCTCGTAAAATGCATGACATCTCCATTGCTTCGGTTGGTAGTAAGTAATGTCTAGCTTACCAAACGCGACACTGACCCACTCCGTGTATTCAATGTCTTAAGTTTCCTACACTGTGGACGACATAGCGATAAAAGAACAGCGTTTATTAGCTGCAATTTTAAAGAAAAAATTAATAACTTTCGTAGTCTAACCGCAACATAAGAATAACAGTAATTTTTAACAATTTCATGTTTATTTTATTTATGTATTAATTAATTTAAATAAATATAAATTATGAGGTAATTTTCTGTTTTAAATATTAAATCGCAACGTATTCTAAGATTACAATGTAGAAAATATTTACATAAATTATATAAAAATTCTTCCGTAACTTCACAGATAAAAAAAATAATTAGTAACATAAAACATAAACCAATTGAACCGTTGAAAAACATGTGTTATTTAATTTTAATGGTACACGATATGGCTATTACTATTTTACGGTACAGTGGCGATAACTATCGACCCGAAGTTATCCGTAACTTGTTTTCACAATTTGTTGTGATTAAAAAGTATTTTATAAATCCTAATAATGAAACTAATTAAAGATGATATGACGTTAATTTTAACTTATTGCGTGAGGAGTAAATTGAATTGAACAGATTTCGAAGAATATGCGTTTAGTAATTTCGAAGAATATGCGTTTAGTCATTTCGGAGATTACCGTGAACAAACAATCATATGTACAAACGCATATTTTACACCGATTTTCATTTTATTATTAAGTTCGTTTTTAAATTGTATTATTGTATTGCCTTCTTAAATTGTATACTATCAGTAACATTGATTTAAATTATATTAAATATCTCCTTGCATCTAAAAGTCTACTTACGAGGAGCAATTAGCAGGTAAAAAAACATTTTTTAATTCAAGACCTTTTACGATATCGGAAGACCATGTCAAGATTATTTTCACCTTCAGTTTCACGGAAGTTGTAAGGATATTAAGAATCGATTACATTTTTCTACACATACTTTATTATATACATGGTTCTATTATGTTCAGAAAATACTTGGAATTTGCTGGTAATATTTTCACAAAGAGATATATTTATATGTTTGTGTTTGATCTAGCTTACTATTTAGAATATTACATAATTTTGAATCTATGTTATAATTAAGATTACAAATAAAATCTGGATCACGTCTTAGAATATGTTTGAAAATCGAATCCAATTTCCTTTTTTTATTACAAGGTACTCCATAAAAAACTAAGTAATTCGTTTCAGAACTTAATAATATTATTTAGTACTTAAGTTGTTATTTAAAAAAAAATATAATCGCATTTGTTCGAACAACATTCATAAACCTAAGTGAAAAAATAATTTCGTATAAGCCAGCTTTACAGTATTTTATTATTTCATATAGAATATCTTTAAAGCCGGTTTCTCAGACTGCAACAGCAATTTTAATTACAAAAGGACCTCGTGTCTTTTCAAAAATGAAGTTACAAAGACATTAAACTGGAACACTTAATGACTGCTCTCAATTTGTTTTAAAATAATATTCTAAAAGGGAAAATTAACATTAATTAATCGAATCAAACTCGGACTGTCTTATTGAATCGATATTTATTGATCATCAGTAAACATTAAACAATAAAAACGACAACATAATTGACGTTTTTACTAATCAGCTAACTTCGATAAACTATTTTATGAATTTTCTTATATTTTAATTTATAAAACTCATTAATTACTATTTTCCTTATTAAACTTAAAAGTATAATATAATACAATATTTTCTGAAATATATGCATTGCTTTTAGAGCCTACCGCCTCAAAACTAAACCCCACCACAAGCCTAAAAATAAAATAGTTTACATTACACGTAAAGGCTACCCGATGATCACCTGTGGAAACGCGTTCTATGAAATATTATATAAGGCCAAGGAAACCAGAATGCATCTAATTTACTAAATATGTAACAATTTAACTTCGTTATTTACTTTCAAATTTTCAAAGGCAAACTGGACAGTCTTATACTTTAGATCTCAACGTCCCAAACATCAATACACAACACCATCGCTGTTAAATGTTAATAGTAAAGCCTTATTTAATTCGTACTTTATCTTCAACAGAATTTACAGCGATGTTTTACTAAGCACCATAAATAAAAGACAGATCACCCCGGGGCGTAGAACCGTTAAGCGCCTCTCTGCAAGGCTTTTAAAATTTTATGGAACTTGTCGAAGGAAACGATACAAAGATCCGATTACGATTCGATCGATTCTTCCTTATTGCGTAACATTAAATTGTACATGATTTAATGTTGTTGAGAATAAACTAGCGAGAAATGGTCTTGAGTCGGCAACAGAAACAATTACAGAAAGAAAGTTAAAGTTTTTCGCTTTTCGATGCGATTTACGATACAAGTTTGTTTTTATCAAAATCTTCTTTAGTAAACTTGTTTTTGTTTTAATGTGATGTATTTCATCCGCAATATGTCAGTAAGATAAAAAAGTATAGATAACAATAGATTTAATTATAATGAATTACAGATAATATTTTCGAAATTAATTCAAACTTGGAACGTCTTCAAAAACGTTAAAAGTTCGTTGTTTATTCCTTTCAAAGAGCACGCTGGCATAAATCACTAATGAACATAATCTAAATAAAGATAATACTCACCGCATCCTTTATTATTCCATCTTATCCGAGGATTCAATTAAAATGCATTTAATTATTAATCCCAGACGAATATTTTAGATAAAAGTGACAGGCGGTATCGAGTTATTACATAAAAATGGTAATAAAAACCTTTTGAAACTATATTATTGTTTGAATAAATAATATAATTTACCAATAGGTAAATATTTTGATTATTAAATAATTCCAATCGAACAACATTTACAAAGATTTATTGTATGATGGTGTATTGTATACGTAAAGACATTAAGAATTTGTTTTAGTTTAGAGTGAAACAAATGAAATCGTGTTATTAAACACAGAAGGAACGACAGCACTTGGCATTGCACTTAGCACAGAATTTGTGGCAGAAACTGTACTATCGTCTTTACAATTGTTTTTAAAGTGCTTTATATTTATGTAAATACTATGTTACTATGAGTAATGACCTCTTTTAGTGACAAATGTTACAAATCCAAACTTGTTGATTCAGTTGTAAATCGAATATAATTTACCTTTTTATTGTTTTTGTTACAAAACAATCATATTGCAAGAAAAATTTCTGTCATTAGCCTTATTGTATTTATTCATTGTTTTAGTAAGTTTTATAGATGGTATAATATTTTAGGCTCTTTAAAACTGTATAAAGGCTAAAAATTGATCTCTCAGCTCTATGTTTGCAGATAACATAAATAATTCATCCGTGCGTTATTTGCGAAAAGAAAAATTGCAAAGCCTTTATTACTAACGAAAATTCAATGTTTTTATCTTAATTATCACGTTACCAATTTTGACATAGATATTAATGGCACTTGTTTTTACAATTTCGATAATCTTTATTACCTGATAGAAGCTACGTGTTTGTGTACTCAACAAAGCACTCACACAACATCAGAATATGATGGATGGCCTGCAATGCGTGGGCAAGACAGCCGGCGAGAATGCTAATTTAGACTTAGAGATAACGCCTGGCTATGTTTTAATATCTTTTACTGCGTGGAGATAATATTTTTCTTAGAAGGTATAAACAAGTCTTCAAGATCTCTAACCAGCTCATGTCCAGCTATACTAATGCATTGAAGTAGGTGACTATTTGGTAGGAGAAGGGATCATAATAATCAAGTGAAGAATGTGTTGAAAGCGAAATCAATTACTATAGTGGGATGTAGGGTAAACAAAAAGAAGATTATAATATATGTTGTGTAAAATTGTGGTAATTAAGTGAAGTCAGCAAGGGTGATGTTAAACAATACCTCTAATCTTATAAGATTATTTCACATAGGTTAAAATTGTCACAAGCAGCTGTGAAAAAGCAGTAAGTAGAAAGAAGTTAAAATACTTCGATCTTTATATATAATGGCTTCTGATTTATGCTACAATTTACAATAACTTGTAAGGAATTAGTAATATTTAGCTTGTAGTTCTAAACACAGTCTCTTGAACTAAAAATTAGCAAATTGTATACGAGTACTGAGTACAAGCTATGTTGACTAGATCGAGTTTTTGTCGTTTTAGATTCTATATTTGTAAAATAATCTAACCGTCGGTATTCTAGATAAACATTTTATCAACGTAAGGTTTAATAATTAAATTACAATAACATTCATGATTGTAATTTCACCAGAAAGGTATTAAAGAGTGTATATTAAATACAGAATTTACGTATATATTTAAAATTATATGTATTCAACACACGGGCAACTTAATTAAATAAATTTGAATACCATGCACTTAAATTAAATGAGTCTTTGATTAATAAAAATATATTATGAAAACAGCGAGCATTATTAAAAACAGGTAAATGATAGTGGAAGTGAAAAAAACAATGAATCATACACATATCGTGAATCCACACAATACCTCATTGAATGCTCTATATAAATATTCCATAAGTGTCCGCGAGGAATGTACTCATTGTTATTCAGAGTAATCAATGTTTAATGTTTACTTTGACATCTGATTCTTTGCAAACTGTTGCTACAGTGCACTCAATTTTCAGTAATGAAGCGATGTAGTATGAACTGATCAATAACCTCTATTGGGCTTTAAACGTTTACTTATAAACCGTACAAATACTAAGTAAAAGCAACATCACTATTTAACTACAATTATATGAACAATAAGTTTGGTGTGTCTATCTGTGGCATGGCTCCTAACCGAATGTGCTGATTCTGATTTGACTTTTAGCTATATTTTAGCGAGATCTGTTTATTCGATTAATGTTTTGTCATGGAGGGGTTACTTACAATTTTAAATATAATTTATTCTATATTAGGATTTTCGCTGCCAGTAATAGGTAAGATGATGTCTAATAGTAAACGTCAATTAGCTATCCACAGTTTAAACAAACATCAAATTAAATTTAATTCGCTTACTCGAAATAAAGTAAACTGTGTTGTCGTCTTTAGCCTAAACAGAATGTGGGTATGTAAACAAAGATGTTGATATGAGCTTGGTGAATTCATCATACAATGGGCACTGAGGATTGAAATACGCTGATTGCAGGATGTTATTGTGAGGATATCGGAATCGTATATCTATTAATACGGTGAAATATGTCGGGCTCATATCGGTGAGGTATACCAGACAGCGACGGTTTTTAATACCACGTATGTTTATAGTATATTTTATCACTTACATAGATCATTTGCACATGTTTAAATTTATGAACTTTAAAAAATGTAGTTAAAAATCACTGGTCATATATAAGGAACTGCAGTAATGCGCGTATCTATTTAAGTCTAAATATAAACAATTTTAATTTCTGATTGACGATGTAGTCAATAGTCAATAATAATTAATTCATATAAAATCAAATACATCGTTTATGAACGTCATTTAATTTCTAAGATTACAGGTTGTTCAAAACGGCATCCTCCTTCAAGAAGAACAACAAAGAAACTCCGGCTTCTCCTTTGCCGACCATGTTTCCTCAGTAAAAGATAATTGAATAATGCCTATTTAAACGGAAGCTCAACTAGGTACAATTTAAATAAAATATCGTGATCTTGTTATTGTATATCAGTAATCTTAAGAAATATGCCGACGAACCAATAATGTTATTTTACAACTGACTACTCTGAATTAATTTAGCATGCGCTCTCGCAATAAATGTAGATGATAAACTTTGATTAGGTTGGTTTAAAATATTAGGTTATTTATAAACAGAGTCTAGCCAGTTATTTATCTAGTTCTTTTAATAAAAACCTTTTAAAGTTACGATATAAAAATTGAAATTGTGCCGAAATCTTAAATTTATGTATTAATTGTTTTTATTTATAAAAGAAAATCCTAACTTATAATATAAATGGGAAAGCGAGTGTGTTTGAGTATTACGGTTTCACATTGAAACCACTGAATCGGTTGCGATGAATTTTAGTATCGAGATAGAAGAGAAAGCGCTATTTTTTCCGCTAAAAACTAATAACGCGAGCGAAGCCGTGTTTAAATGCTTGTTATAAATATATTGAAATGTATATTAAATTTGGTATAAGCATAAGATTAACGTTTTAAGGGTTATTAATCATGTATTAAAGTTTGTATAATATTTGTGTAAAAGATAGTGGAATGTTGTCTATTAGAAATCTCTTTAACGACATGTGCTATAATGAGAATGTACATTGGCAACCCTAGTTACAAGGGTTATCAATCAATTGTGAGTCTAAGATTAGTGCCAGACCCGCCCCGGGGCAAACTCCTGTTCTAGTTAGCAGTAAATTACTACTTAATTAAACATTCAAGTTACTCTTCTAAACATGGCGCCGGTGCGACGGACATCACACACCTACAATTACATACATTATATACTATTTTCTGTTATTGCGCAATCTTTGATGATTCGTAGGTTCATCACTGAAGCAAGCGTCTTTTATTAGTCCAACCGACGGCTTCTACTACTTACATAATTTATATTCAACTATCAGCATCCCGCGGCTTCCCCTTTGTTGATTTTATGTATATGCGATAAATAATTGAGTGTTATGCACGGATTTTAAATTTATGAAACATCCTGTTTGATATTACGAACTGCAACTTAAGTTTTATTTATTTGGACACTTCCCAATTTACCCATCTATATTATATTGAACTGCTACGTCTATGAATATCGCAACGCAGCAAAACCCGATGTATTTCTCGTCATCGATCAACGCACGCACCGCAAGCAATTTAGCCCGTGCAACATAAACATTTATGGTTATTTCGCATTTTAAATATAGAAACGGTCACGTATCGCAATTACGAAATGGCCATCGTGTGACCACCGGTTATCGCATATATTAACGGTACGCGTAGGTCGCGCTAGCAACCGGACACATCACACAAACACGATAGACACGCAAGATATACGCTGCGCCCGTAATTTGTGCACTTACGCGGGAACCGCTGACGGTTTGATGGGATGAACTTGTTACATGTACTGCCCGTTGCGTATTCAAGTGATATAGACGTTCAGGAAAGTAACACCATTCTACTTTTATATAAATCGATATGCAATACTATTTCCAAATTTATAACTGTTTTTACTTTTACCTTATATTATATAAGGTTTACAGGATTGTCACGCATTTAAATGAAATATATTATAAGTTCATTTTCATTATATTTATTTATTACGAAAAAAATAACAAAAATTGTTTTATTCCAACGTTACAAACCCTTTTCAGTGCAGGTGCATGCTCGCGTTCGTAGGTACAGATAATGTAGCATCATAATAATTTAGGTACTAACGCAAATACAAACACTTGTCAATAAAAGTGATCGATAGAATTTCTTGAGGTTTAATGTTTTTGTGCACAACCCTAGTTATTTTTCATAAGTAAAAGTAGCCACTATTAGTTATCTGCTATGAAAGTCCAAGCAAAATAGATGTCACCGTTTTGGAGAAATCTTAATATTTATTAGTATAAACATGTCTACTTACATATGTTTCAAGATTATTCTTAATAATATTGTGTGCACTGAAGAGTACGAGATTTGGCAACGTCATATAAACTATGGGGAAATACAGAACGCTAAAATGTAGACTTAGTGCAATGCAATGATTCTCACCTGTTTATATAAGTAAATTACGGCTTAATAAACGACAAACACGATTGATCTCTAGTATAAATGCATCATACTTTCTACTAAATGTTTTTAATAAAAATATACTGCATGAAAATCGAACGTGCGAATTTCAAAATATGTCTATAAATTATTTGTGAGAAAATATTTTATTTATAGTTCATATTCTATAACTAGAGTTTGTATAATCATATACTGAGACATACCATTCAAAAAGACATCTTTAAGTAACCATTTGCGAACTATTATAGTATTTATATGTAAAACACGTTTAAAATACATGCTATTTTTAACGGATTATCATAAAAACGATGTCGAATAAAGAATTCCCTTTAAAATAAAATTCATGACTTAACGTTTGGATCCATATAGCACAGTATACAAATATATTAAGAATTCAACAGAGTATAAAATAGTTTTTTAATGTTTTAATTAGTGGTAATTTCTATCTCAACCACTATCAAAGCTCTCCAGATCATGAATATGTATGTGTATACTCATCTTGGCTCATGAAACATTTACCAGATAATTAAATAAACACTGTTTAAAATAAAATATGTTAAAACAAGTATCCATTGAAAAGATAAAGATGTTTATGCATAGGTGCTAATTGGAACTTGCTGTCTCACATTATTTTAGTAATACACAAGAGAAACTTAATTTTATTATTATATTTATAAAGAAGTCGGTGCCCATAATCTGCCACTTTATCGATCGAAAAATTGAATATTAACTCCGGAAATGGTAAAGACCACATTTTCTTTTATGTTGTCTATGCTAACGTATAAAAGGAAATAAAACTAAATTCTCAATTTAAACCTCTTTTCGCGATGGATATATTTAATAATTCATAATTATTCACAGTGATCACCTAGAGTTTAAAAATTCATTGTTTAATTAGTCTTTATCCCAAAAATCCACTACAGTACACTTAGCTTATAGATTTCAAAATGCTTGTAATAAAGTAAGACCTCAGTTCCGCCAGACCTTATTTAGTTTCTGAAGGACAAAATGTATAGTAATAACAATAAGAACAATTAATCTTGCACTAAAACAATTAGCTTAATAACATTGAATAATTATGTATATATATATCAACAATTTAATTAAGCTTTAATTTGAAACATTTAATGCGGTTAATGCATTTCCATTACAATTTTAATTGTTTATGAAAACACGTTTATATTATACGGAACGTACAAATATTTACATTTCATAATACAAAATTCACATGAAACGTCACAGTTTCCTTATCACTATTACAAACCAAACATTTGCGAGTAACAAATATTAACGTACCTAAATTACCTTAAGTCATTGCGTCATCACAATGCGGTTTAGCATATCGGCTTATCTGAAGGACATCAAAAGGTCAAACAGAGCTTACCAGCCAGGTAATTGCCTATATTTTATCGTTATAATGATAGCGAAAACTGTAATTGATTTTGTAGTACATCCCTAAATGTATATACAATAATAAAGTCCTTTTGAAACTAAACTAAAGTACGGCAAGATACCCGAAAGTTGAACGAGAAAATATAGGAAAGTACGATTACTTCAGATAAAATACATTCACTCCTAAATGGTAATACGTGTAATAGTAACGTTATTCTTTGCAATTCTATCAAATTAAAAATATATTGTTAATTATTATAATGATTACGTATGTTATAATGTCATCACGGTCGTCCAATGACACCGTGTGTCCCTCACCGTTTTATTTGGTAAATTTTCAGGTACTGAAATTATACAAAAAGAGGTTAGGAAAAAGCTTGCACCTGTAAAGAATACTTATAATTGAAACAGACTCAGAAATGCGTCTGCTGTATCCCCTCAAAGTAAACTGCTTATTAATAGGAAAACCACGCGATAATTCTCCATTTGCACACTTCAGTGTACGGTAATAGAATAGATATCACAATTACGATCAAATCGTATTAATTCAATGTTATTTGCAAACAGGACTGACTTTAATTGTTCGTGTAACCTCTTGTCTCGACCCACATTTTATTGTTAGTAAACCATTATAGTGCTAACGGTAAGAAAACGATACTGCGTAAATGAACTAATGAGTACTAGAACTTCCAAACTTCTTCAGAATTTTTGACAGTGATTCTTTAGTCGACTGGTCTTTACCATATGTAAATCATAAGTAAATGTTATTAGTGTACGTCTGTCGTATTACCCGCGCAGTTTTTATACATAATTAGATTATTTTAAGAGTTAAACATAATGATGATGTTGGTAAAAAAAGTAGCCTAAGTTTCCTTACAATATTATATCTGTGAAAGTCCTATCAAAATCAGTTCAGCCAATTCGGAGTTTAGTCGGAACAAAATGACAGACAAAAATTTTATACATTGTGTATCTGTTATAAGTACCGTATTGACTTTCATAAGCATCAAGAAAAAGCTGTTGTTGTAAACTCCTAACATTTTCATTTTATACATGTACTTATATGATAGGTATATCGATTGACATATTGAAATACATTTTACACATTGTTATTAGTTTATACTATAATAGAATTGGAAAAGTGTCTTTACTCTACTTTTCTTTGTTGTATCGAAATTAAATCTGTTATGTAAATATGAAATTGTGATGCCGATATTTAATAACTTCGACTTGATCTGATGTAAGGACCTATTAAAGCGTGACTTTTGTTTTACATGATCGTTTTTTAAATTTAAGGTCAAAAAACTTTAAAATAAGGTATATTAATGATAACTCAAATGAAGTTATCTTAATTTTATTATAATGTAAAACGAACTTTAATATAATTTATTAAAAAATATGTTTACATTACTTTAGTTAAGAATTTTTTCAAAAATCCATGTATACAATTGTTTGGAAAAGCTCAAAGATAAAAACCTTTTAAAACGGCATTAAGATTTTATTTTGAATTCTCCGCGATTCTTTTATGATTACATTAAAATATGTTGTCAGATAAGTAATTGGCGCTAAAATTAAACCAATTCGAGTATGGTGCGCTCACAAAAATGCTGGTGGGGCGTGTCTCGGGGCATTGCACCTGCGTAGGTGCATTCCTTAAGCACTCCTTTAGCCCCGTGAGCCCGAACTAATTCGAAATTATTCGTTGGTATCGAAAACTTTTATAGCGAAAGAAATCTAGTTATCTATATCCTTACTAGAAAATATCTGAATTACCATCAATAAATTCTAAAAATAAAAATTTCTA